>WSUD01000002.1:0-125275 GCA_019633495.1 Tulasnella sp. 427 | reverse complement strand
AAAGGTGTGACCGACGGATTGACGTTGCACCCGGTACCCTGCAGAGGAATCTGAGAGCGCTTTCCTTCATTCCCCCCCTCTGCCTGCGAATCGTGCGTTCTGTCTGCGGACCTGGTTGAAAGGTCGGCCTTGAGAAAGTCGATCCGGTACCCACGCTACAGCCAGAGGGCTCCAGATCACTCGCTACTGACACGCCTAAGGCTGAGCCACAAACTCCAGAGCTGCGTCCCTCTCAGCCACACCCAGATCATGAGACTGAGGACGAACCTGAAAAGGCTGTGTTGAACACAGCACTCAGAGGGTTCTACACCTGGGGACAGACAGGTGAAGGGGAGTCTTAGTTGATGTACTAAACGAACAAGAAAAGCAACATACCTGGGGACAGACAGGTGAAGGGGAGTCTTAGTTGATGAGAAGACTCCCCTCCATCTGCCCCCAGCTATCTACCAGCGCAAAATCCGGAAATAACGGAGATAAGGAACAAACACAGTGCATTGGTGCCACAAACCAACACCAATGCACCCCACAAGCAACCTGGGGCATACCCCAGTATATAGAAATGAAGGGAAACATCATACAAGTTAAATAGAAGTGAAATGGAGGGGAAACAAATACCATAAAGGGGAGAAAAAGGCAAAATAAGCGGATAGAGGGGAAAGTGACCATGGATGAGAAAAGTGACCATGCCTCTACACCCAAGGAGGTGCAGAGGTGAGAGCATTGACATGCCCAAGTGGGCTCAACAGGCTGAGGATGAATCTCTGTCTGATCAAAACAGACGCCTTAGCCTTGAAGAACGTCCCATCCATGAACGGTGTGTAGGAAGAGGCTATAGAAAGGGCAAAGAGCGCCAGTTTTCACCTTCTCCCACTCCCGCACAATCTCCGTCGTCCATCCCATTCCCATATGTTGAGTCTCCTGAGAAGCAAAAGAAGTCCAAAGCCACTGGCTCCCGTGAATTGCGTGCCCTCCAACGCTGGGAGTGGTCTGAGGAACCTGAAGCTGGACCAGCACCTAGAGACGCTGCTCCTGAGCGTCCTAGACGCAATAGACAGCCTCCTAAGGAATTCTGGAAAGTGGATGGCAAAGCTTAGGCTCCCCGCTTTGATGCCTCAGATGGTGAAGTCGATTCTCCGCCGCCTTCAGGGGGTACCAGAAACCACCAACCTCCGTCTGATGATGAGAGTGACAACTATGTCCCGTCTAACGAAGGAGCTGCTCTAGTTCAGGCTGCAGAAATCGTCTATCCAGCTGAGGAACTTCTTACCTTTGAGCAAGCTGCAGAGAGGGCCTACTCCGAACTTGCTCTCAAAGTCGCTGCTGACAACACTGAACCCAAGTCGTTCAGAGAGGCAATGCAACACCCTGACAAGGATAAGTGGTTCGAAGCAGCTCAGACAGAGATCAAAGCACACATGAAGAATGGGACTTGGGAACTGGTCCAACTCCCTCCAGGCAGAAAAGCCATTGGCTCTCGCTGGGTGTTCAAGGTCAAGCGTGATGCTCATGGGCATATTGAACACTACAAGGGATGCCTGGTAGCTCAGGGCGTCTCCCAACGTCCTGGCATTGACTTCCATGAGGTCTTTGCACCTACCATGCGCTGGGCTGCACTCCGGACAATCCTGGCTCTGGCTGCTATCGAAGACATGGAGGTGGAATCGATTGACATCTCCAATGCCTACCTCAATGGTGTTCTACCTGAGGATGAGGTGGTCTACATGCGCCAGCCTGAGGGATTCCATGAGAAGGATGACGACTGGGTGTGTCGCCTGAGGAAGGGGCTCTATGGACTCAAGCAGAGTGGTCGACTCTGGTACCGACGCTTAGGAGAAGTGCTAGAGGGACTTGGCTTCACTAAGCTTGTCTCAGACCCCAGCATCTACGTCTGGAGCAAGGATGGACTCAAAGTCATTGTCCTTGTCTTTGTTGACGACCTCACCCTTGTCTCCAAGTCCAAGGCCCAAATCCAGGAGGTGAAGGACGCTCTGGCCAAAGTCTTCAAGATTCGAGACCTAGGCCCCACTTCATTCCTCCTTGGTGTCCACATCACACGCAACCGGTCCTACCTTTCACTCTCAC
The DNA here is from genome assembly GCA_019633495.1 of Tulasnella sp. 427. NCBI lineage: Eukaryota > Fungi > Basidiomycota > Agaricomycetes > Cantharellales > Tulasnellaceae > Tulasnella > Tulasnella sp. 427. The sequence continues at coordinate 123,193 of WSUD01000002.1, read as the reverse complement.
TATCCCAACACCAATACGTCATTGACCTCCTGGAGCGTTTTGGCACGTCCAACTGTGCCCCAGTCACCACTCCCATGGAACCAGGACTGAAGCTTACGAAGGAGCTGAGCCCCACAACCACAGAGGAGATAGCTGAGATGAAGGATATTCCTTATCTCAATGCTGTCGGTGCTCTCAACTACCTTGCCATTGCCACACATCCAGACATCTCCTACACTGTGGGCAAGCTGGCACGCTTCAACTCCAATCCTGGCGTGCAGCACTGGAAAGCACTCAAGCACCTCTTCAGATACCTCCAGGGAATGAAGGACATGAAGCTCATCTATGCGCCTGATCCCACTCAGGGCTCCCTCTTTACCACCTACGTCAAGAGCCATCACCCCTCCCAGGACAGCCAGACACCACTCCTCTCCATGGTCACCTTCACTGACTCTGATTTTGCTGGCGACAAGTTGACCAACGGCTATCTAGTCAAGGTTGGAACAGGAGCTGTGTCATGGGCTTCCAAGCTTCAGGGGGTAATAACCAAGTCATCAACAGAGGCTGAGTTCTATGGGGCAAGTTTCACTGGCAGTGAGATCAAGTGGCTTCGCAATCTCTTGCAGGAGTTAGGCTACTCTTTTCCTTCTCCCTCTCCTCTCCTCATTGACAACCAATCCACCATCCAAGTCCTGAATGACGCTGTCCACCATTCCAGGATGAAGCATATCCCTGTAGCTGAGTTCTGGATTCAGGGCCCGGTGTCCAAGGTCAAGTCCATTGCAGTTGAGTACTGTCCTACGGCTGAGATGCCTGCAGACTTACTCACAAAAGCATTGGCAAGACAATTTGTAGTTGCCCATCAAGAATCCATGGGATTACGGGGGCGAGGACTCAGAGGTGCCTCATTGAGGGGGTGTGTTGCGCTCTGTAGTGCACGTCAATTCACCACCTCTGAGTGTAGTTGAAGATCCTTTGTGTGTACGGATAAATTTCCCATGGTTGCTTTGGTTTATAGTATTATTCTACCATTTTTCCCATTTATTTCTGTTTGTGTTTCCTATCTGTTTCGTCTGTGTTATGTCCAACATGTGTTTATCCATGTTGGGCTCTATGTTTGTTCCCCTTTGTATTTAGACTGGAGACAGAGGCAGAGGGGTTGTTCTTCATTGACCAAGGCCCCTCTTGCACCTGCCTGTCTCCAGGTGCTCACTGTGTCTAGATTGCTGCGTTCAACAGGGAAGTCTCAAAAGAGGGCCGGTTAAGGCTGTCTTTGTCTACGACGTAGATGTGAGCACTAAGTCAGCAAGCTTTTTGGACGATTCTGATCCCTGGGGGTACAATCGACCAGTCTACATAAAGGTAGACTTCAAGGCTCACGCAGCTGCTCAGTGGGGCAAATGGAGTGATAGGAGAGAGTGATGATCAACTAGCTGGTTGTATTCAGTTGTGGACTGGGCCCATAACCTGTTAAACGCAGCAATCTAGACACTGTTAGCACCTGGAGACAGGCAGGTGCAAGAGGGGTCTTGGTCAATGAAGAACAACCCCTCTGCCTCTGTCTCCAGTCTATATACAAAGGGGAACAAACATAGAGCCCAACATGGATAAACACATGTTGGACATAACACAGACGAAACAGATAGGAAACACAAACAGAAATAAATGGGAAAAATGGTAGAATAATACTATAAACCAAAGCAACCATGGAAAATTTATCCGTACACACAAAGGATCTTCAACTACACTCAGAGGTGGTGAATTGACATGCACTACAGAGCGCAACAGTGATTGATGGCTCTTGACATAGATAGTAAAGAAGGAGTCCTGAGTGGATCAGGAGCATAGGTGAGCTTCATGTCCTTTGTCCTCTGGAGATATCTGAAAAGGTGTTTGACTGCCTTCCAGTGCTGCATGCCAGGTTTGGAGTTGAAGCATGCCAATTTGCCCACAGTGTAGGAGATGTCTGGACATGTGACAATTGTAAGGTAGTTGAGCGCACCAACAGCGTTGAGGTAAGGAATGCCCTTCATCTCTGCCATCTCTTCAGCTGTAGAGGGGCTCATTTCCTTTGTCAGCTTCAAGCCAGGCTCCATAGGAGTGGTGACTGGGGTGCAGTTGGACATTCCGAAACGCTCTAGGAGGTTGGCAGTGTACTGGTGCTGGGACAGTGAGAGTGAAAGGGATGACTGATTGCATGTGATGTAGACACCAAGGAGGAAGGAAGTGGGGCCTAGGTCTTGAATCTTGAAGACTTTAGCCAGAGCATCTTTCACCTCCTGAATCCGAGCCTTGGACTTGGAGACCAGAGCGAGGTCATCAACAGAGACAAGGACAATGACCTTCAGCCCATCCTTGCCCCAGACGTAGATGCTTGGGTCAGAGACTAGGCGAATGAAGCCCATCCCTTCCAGAACCTCTCCCAGCTTCTGGTACCACAAGCGACCACTCTGCTTGAGTCCATACAGCCCCTTCCTCAGACGACACACCCAGTCCTCAGACTTGGCCTGGAAGCCCTCTGGCTCGCGCATGTAGACCGTCTCCTCCTCAGGCAACACACCATTGAGGTAGGCATTGGAGATGTCAATGGACTCAATCTCCCAGTCATGGATTGCAGCCAGAGCCAGGATGGTGCAAATGGCAGCCAGTGCATGATAGGAGCAAAGATCTCATGGAAATCAATGCCTGGATGCTGGCTGAAGCCTTGGGCCACCAGTCGTCCCTTGTAGCGCTCCACAGAGCCATCTGGGTTGCGCTTGATCTTGAACACCCACCCAGAGCCAATAGCTCGACGGTTGGGAGGGAGCTCAACCAGATCCCAAGTCCCATTCTCAATATGTTGAGCCCACTTGGGCATGTCAATGCTCTCACCTCTGCACCTCCTTGGGTGTAGAGGCATGGTCACTTTTCTCATCCATGGTCACTTTCCCCTCTATCCGCTTATTCTGCCTTTTTCTCCCCTTTATGGTATTTGTTTCCCCTCCATTTCACTTCTATTTAACTTGTATAATGTTTCCCTTTATTTCTATATACTGGGGTATGTCCCAGGTCGCTTGTGGGGTGCATTGGTGTTGGTTTGTGGCACCAATGCACTGTGTTTGTTCCTTATCTCCGTTATTTCCGGATTTTGCGCTGGTAGATAGCTGGGGGCAGATGGAGGGGAGTCTCCTCATCAACTAAGACTCCCCTTCACTTGTCTGTCCCCAGGTGTTAGAACCCTCTGAGTGCTGTGTTTAACACAATATGAGCGCGAATCTCGGTTTGAGGAGCCTCCAGCCACTTGTCCTTGTCTGGACAAGACATGGCCTCTTTGAATGAGCAAGGCTCGGTGCTGTCAGCAGCCACCTTCAGAGAGCTGATTATAGCAGTGCTCAATGGCTTCGTCATGCGTGAGCAGCTCCTCATTAGGATAGACGATTTTCAGCGCCTGCAACACGCTGTGTGCTTCGCTTTCAGAGGCATCTTGCTCCTCCTCTTCAGAGACAGCATTCTGATTACCCCCTGTTGGCGCAGCAGAATCAACTTGCTGCTCATCCGATTCAGGCTCATCCTGCTCATCACCCCCAGGTTCATCAAACCGGGGTGGTTGAGCTCTGCCATCAACCTTCCAAAACTCTTTGGGTGGCCCTCTGACTCGTCCTGAATAGCGACGGTCAGGCTCTGGAGCCGGCTCATCTTTGATTGGTGTGGTAGGGGCAACCTCCTTGGCCTTGGCCTTGTACCCAACACCTTTGCGCTTCTTCTTTCCTGGCTGGTCATCAGATGAAGAGCTGGAGCTGGAGTCCTCGCCCCCAGGTTCTTGGTAGTCATCAGAGTCGCAAGGAGCCGGTGGAGGCGAAAGAGAAGGAGGTGGGGAAGGTGATGCAGAGGCAGAGGATGGAGTGGAGCAGGACCGTCTGGTGCACCAGCACCGGCTGCAGGAGTAGGGTAGTAGCCTCTGCTAATGGGGACAAAGGATGGTTGGGATGCCTGGAAACTCCTTTTCATCGAACACAACGTCTAGAGAAATGACAAACTTGTTCGTCTCCGGGTTATGGCACTTGAATCCCTTGTACCCATCTTCAAAACCCAAGTAAATGCACCGCTGAGTGTGCCACTTAGCATCCTCCCTGTGCTCCTTCTGCACATGCATGTAGGCACAGCATCCAAAGACCTGCAGCATGCTGAGGTCTGGCTTCACACCATAGAAGGCCTCGAATAAAGTCTTATCCTTGAGAGAGCTGGTGGGTGAAGCGTTGGAGATGCGAACAGCGAGGGAAAGGGCCTGAGCCCAGACTGCACGAGGCAGCTTGGCTTCAGCAAGCATGGAGGTGATGGCCTCCTCCAGCGTCCAGTTCTTGTGCTCTGCAATGCCGTTCTGCTGAGGAGTGTTGACAGTGGTGCGCTCATGAATGATGCCCTGTGCAGACATGTGAGCATCCCATTTCTTGCCGATGTACTTGCCTCCCTTGTCATCTCTGAAACGCTTGATCTTGCACCCGGACTGCTTCTCAGCTAGGGCTTGGAACTCCTTGAAGCAGGCAAAAGCATCGTCTTGTGCTTGATGGCATAGGCAAAGGTGAAGCGGGTGTGAACGCAGATGAACAGGAGCCAGTACTTGAAGCCTTCGTTTGTGGGTGGCAGAGGACCATGGAGGTTGGAGACAACAAGCTTCAGTGGGGCAAAGGTGACAGTGGAGGAATGAGGGAAGGGATGACGATGCTGCTTGCCCGCAAGACATGGCTCACAAAGCTTGGCGAGGGAGGAGTTGATGAGTTCCTTGTCCCGGATCTCAATTCCCTTGGCCAGACCGAGCTCAACAAGCTTCTTGAGACGGTCAGAATCAATGTGGGCCAGTCGACGATGCCAGAGAGCAAGAGATGGAGGAGGAGTGGAAGTGGAAAGGGCGCTTTCAGAGGCAGGAATGGTGGTGCCATCTAGGAAAGCGGCCTTGTGATGATAGGAGGCAGTCATGAATGTCTCACCCCCTTGTTCAAAGACTACATGTTCCTTGCTGAACTGGACGGTGACACCACGCTTTCCTAACAAGGGGGAGCACAGCGAATAGATTGTTGGAGATACCAGGGACATACAACACACGACTAAAGACAACAGGCTCGGTTTTTACACCGTCCAAGACAGGCTGCAACACCACCTCACCTCTCCCAGTGGCATAGAAGACCTGGTCGGTCGCTACGCGCACCGGGACATGGCAGGGAATGATGTTGCGCAGCCAGTGATGGTGGGGAGTCATAGATGACATAGCCCCCGAGTCTGCATTCCAATCGTGGTCAGTGCTGGCTGCTGGAGCGGAGGGGAGAGCCGGACTTGCCATAAGCACAGATCCAGGCTTGCTTCTTGCTCGGGTACGTCTTCCAGCACTCAGAAGAGGGGTGAGCCTTGCCGCAGTGGGAGCACTTGGCAGACGTCCGCTTCTTGTCCTTCTTGCCCCCAGGATTGGCTCTGGCAGCAAGTCCAAAGTTCTTTGCGGTGGCAGCGGTGTCCCTGCGCATCTGCTCAGACCAGAAGTGGGTGGTGACATTGGAGTGAGAGAGGGAGCCAGCGATGCGAATGGCTTGAACAAAACCACTGTTTTCGTCGTCCTGCTGGAAATTGGTGAGTGCAAGAAAGGGAACGAGCATGTCGAAAAGCTGGAGAAGGCAAGGAGCGACTCCTGGGCATCCTGCTGAATGGAGAGCATTGACTGGAAGAGCTGGAACTGCCTCCCAGCGTCGACTTTGTTATGAGAGGCCTTGAGAGCTGTGAAAGCGGCCTTTGCATCCTTCCCTTTGACCTCACGCTTGTTGGCAGCGTTGATGGACTCCAGAATGGCGCCTAGAGTGCGTTTTGGGACTTATACCACTCCTGGACTTCCTTCTTCTCATCAGCAGTGGTGGGGTTGGTCACAGGCTTGTCCCAGCCTGGATCAATGCACTCCCAGACATTGAGAGAGTTGAGGTCAGGGTAGATATAATCATACCACTCATTCCACTTGGAGTCCTCCAGGATGACCATGGTGGATAAAGAAGGGGCCATAGTGGATGAACAACACAACGTCCAAAAGGTGTCGGTGAAGCGGGGGAAACGGAAGATTGAAAATGGAGGTGAAGCGAGCCGAAATCAATCGGGGGAAGTAGGGATTTTGGATAAAACTGGTATGACGTGGCAGCTGCATTTAGCCGGAGTGGCAATGAGCGTGGACGAGAACTGATCGAATAGAAGACATTACTATGTTCCGATCGCGCCAAGAATTGGTGTAGGGGTAGATGGACGTAGCAAGTGAGTGTACCCAAAAAGGCAATGTGCAAAAACGCCTGTATCAACTGTATTGGTCAAGTTTAGGTGTGGACTGGGCATAACCTGTTGAACACAACACTCAGAGGGTTCTACACCTGGGGACAGACAGGTGAAGAGGAGTCTTAGTTGCTGAGGAAACTCCCCTCCATCTTGCCCCAGCTATCTACCAGCGCAAAATCCGGAAATAGCGGAGATGAGGAACAAACACAGTGCATTGGTGCCACAAGCCAACACCAATGCACCCCACAAGCAACCTGGGGCATACCTCAGTATATAGAAATGAAGGGACACATCATACAAGTTAAATGGAGGTAAAATAGAGAGGAAACAAATATAATATCAAGGAGAAAAAGACAGCATAAGTGCAGAGAGGGGAAAGTGACCATGGATGAGAAAAGTGACCATGCCTCTATACCCAAGGAGGTACAGAGGTGAGAGCATTGACATGCCCAAGTGGGCTCAACAGGGCGAAGGAACGATAAAGGAAGAGTGATGATCGACTAGCTGGTGTATTCAGTTGTGGACTAGGCCCATAACCTGTTGAATGCGGCAATTTAGACACTGTTAGCACCTGGGGACAGGCAGGTGCAGAAAGGGGTCTTAGTTGATGAAGACCAACCTTCTGCCCCTGTCCCCAGCCTAAATACAAAGGGAAACAAGCAGAGAGTCCAACATGGATAAACGCATATTGGACATAACACAGAGATAAAACAGAGAGAGAGCACTAACAGAAATAAATGGTAAAAATGGTAGAATAATACTATATACCAAAGCAACCATGGGAAATTCATCCATACACACAAGGAGTCTCCAACTGCACTCAGAAGTGGTGAATTGATGTGCACTACAGAGCGCAACAGACTTCATTTGTTGCTAGCCTGTTAAAGCTGTAGATATTAACCGTGAGAAAGAGGACTTGGCGCACGGTTTGCGAGTCGAAAGGAATAGCTAAATTAGTTAATTAGATACGAATGTACTAAATAACTATTAATAAAATGTTGTTGAAAAGATGTTTCGAGAGGGTTTTATTAGGGTCAAGGAAAGGTAATGTTGGGGGGAATGGCCGGAAAAGGGTAACCGGGACTTGCTGCCGGTTTATCTGAAGTGAGGCGGCAACGGTGTATCTCGTGCAGCGGCAGGAAAAACGTCAAGCGCACTAATGATAGTTTTCACTGTTATGTGTTCGAGTACTTTAGAATTAATGTGTACGAGAGGTCAATTAGCTGGGTGCAGGGGAAATGGGTTAATGGGCGCAGGAATAGGAAAGGGGAATCCTTCAATAGGAAACTTGCTGCTAACGGCACCTCAGGCGTTTGTAAGCTTTCACTCGGCTAGGGAATGCCTAACGCTTCTTGCAGACTGCGTTCGAACGTGTAGGAATAGCTATAAGGCTCTCGATTACGAGATCTTAAGTTATCTCCTGATTTTAGGGCGATTAACGGCGCTGAAGTCTAAAGAAGTAGTTGCTAGCTAGTGGTGCACTATCAAGAATAATAGGGAATATTATTCTACAGACGTACGAACAAGAAGCGGAAAATTTGATGAGGGAGATCGGGGCGAAATAGGGATTTTAGGGCGAAACGGTAGGAACTAAGTAAATACGCTAAGTGACACTATATCAAACTTCATGGGGAAGTTCAAAGATATTATCGGACTCAAATGATATCCGAGTTTCACGCTGGACGGGCGGTCTTAGGGTGCGCACAAGGTTGATAGATCAGTTGAGTGGTAAAAGAGGTGTGTCTTGAGTAATACCCTTGAGACTGCCTTTATATATTAAAGAGCTATCTACAGTATGACTAGAATGACTATAGCAAAATACTCACTAGTCCTTTCGCTTAGTTTTGCGTTTCAGCTCCTGCTCTGGCTTCACGGGTCGGCAGGCATGTGTCACGTGATACAAACGCCACATGCGGTACCGCTCGCTACAGCAGTTGTTTCAAGTTGGTTCAATAATAGAACTGACTCGAAATGACTCTTTGAAACTTCTTACTGAGTTTCAGTGCTTTCGGCCGAGATTTGGCGAAGTCAAAATTTCAATGCGACGTGCCACTTCCCAAACTAAACATTATTAGTATTAAAAGGAATTTAATTTTGGCTAAGGTTTTAATTTGTACAGGCTCGAATTGAAAGTAGAATGAAGGTAAAAATAAAAGAAAATTTATTATCTATGGGGTTACATAGTTATCTACCAAAAAGGGCAGGGAGGGCGATTTTGCTAAGACACCGGTTCCCTAACATAGCCTCACAGGAATGTTACAGGGGACCATGTCTCAAATCCAGTGGTGATGAGCAGTCATTCACGACATGGCTCCTGTGTCTGTGTTCCACTTGGTGTCAGCAATGCTGGGGGAAGGGGATGGAGAGGGAGAACTTGCAATGTTGACAGCTTCTTCACTGTTGTCAGGGTTGCTAGCAACGGCAGCAGCAAGGGTGGCAGTCCCCTTGGCCTTGCATTGCTCCTTCCTGTAGACCTTCATCCAGTCAGGCATCTTCTCCAGGTGCAGCTTGAAACAGTCATTACCATGATGGGCCTTGTCACAGTGGGAGCAGGGGCCTTTCTGCTGCACCTTGGGCTTGGTCTTGACTGGTGTTCTGCCAGAGCAAGTGGCAAGGCCAGACTCTTGGACAAGAGTGGCAGTGTCCCAGCATGCTTCTTCAGTGCAGAAGGCTTTTCTGACTTCTGCCGGAGTGATTTTGTCAGAGAGGGAAAGCTGAAGGGAGAGGGCATTGTTTTCCTCAACTTTCTTGGGGTCCAAGGAGTGAGAAGAAGGCAGAGAAGGATCGGATGACAGCAATGGCAGTGGTGGCGGAAGGGAAAAAGAGTTTTCAAGGCGCTGGGCAGCAACCTTGATGCACTGGTGGTAGGCAGTGAGCATCTTGCCGGGGTTCTGGACAGTGTTGGCAAGCTTGTGGAAGAGTTGGCACTGGTGCTGACTGTCTTGCTTGTTGTGTGGCTCTGCTCAAGTGTCTCCCAGGTGTCCTTGGTGTCCTTGCCATCAATGAACACATAATTGGCAGCACCAATGGACTCCGGAATGGTTCCTCGAGTGAGACCTTCAGTGGTCATCCAGGCATTGTGCAGCTTCTGCTCGGTGGGGTTGGTGCTGTTGGAGCAGCTGGTATCACTGTAGGTGCCAATGATGCAGCCCCAAGCCCTCCCTTGATGATCTTGGTCTTGATGATGCAAGCCCATTTGGGGTAGTTGTTGTCTCTGAGGATGACAAGGGTGTTGTTGGACATGATCAGACACGAACTGTCCCAAAAACAGGTTATTCTATGCTAAAACATGCTAAGCTAAGGTACTTTATACTCAAATGTTTTTGGAACAGATGGTCCCTCAAAGCTCTCGGCTCTGACTGCACTGATATCCTATGATAAAAGATTATTAAATCCTATGAGCCAATATATAGGATATAAACTGATATATAGCCTGTATCCCCAGATGCACAAAATATGCTGATACAAGTGCAACAATTAAAAACAATGATATTGGAATATAATTTGATCCATCCAAGATTATATCACTCTGTACCAAGTACCTCTTTCCTCATGAAATGAGGTAGAGATAAGGCCGGTGATGCCTTGTTAATTGTATTTTTTTGCCATGTGCTGGTAGTTTTCAGGAACCTAAGGTTTTCTCATTGGTGTTACCAGTCTTTTGTACTCTCCAATGAATTGCAGTTGTCCCAAATGGCTATATGAATACTGAATTAGCTTGAGTGTAGCTGGAAGATTTGCAAAGACCATGATGAAGCACAGCTCACTGCGAGCCCTAATCGTTGGCGGCCACACAGCACCACAGACCTGAGCTTTATCTCTCTCATTTCAATGGTTTAGAATAGGTCAGAACACACACTGAATGTGATGTGAAGAGATTTAAACACGTCCGACATGTTCAGCAACTTATCATACTAGACTTTTTGTCACAAGTTATACATTAACATTGGTGGAGGGCACGAAACAAGAGGATGTCTGATCCGACTCTCAAAGTCGCCGTTGAACAATGACACTATTTTGGAGTTTGGCTTGTTCGATTGTCAACGAGTCGTCGTCCAACACTCTATTCGGGAACGTGGTGTTGATGGTATACGGAGTTGAAGATTGCCCGGGGGATGACCTGCAGAAGATGGGATTAGTTGCGGTCCGCACTCGTGAAACTTGACCGAGCGTACGCATTGATGAAGCCTCGGATGTCGCCCACCGTATGGGTCAGGTTCATTCTAGCTACCAGTCTGATACGGATAATGAGTAACGTTGCTTCCCTATCTACGAAGGTGGACGAACCTGGTGCCGTCGGCCAACCGGATCTGTACGCTTGTGTTTGGAGCGCTCATATCAACTTCAAACTTCGTACTAAGTGAGCCTGTAGATTGGCTAATTCTTGATGAACTTCCTTCACTTGGGAAGCTCCCGGGCACTTGTTGTGATGTTGGATTTGCCCCTCCAGGCAGTGGAGATCCCAAACGATTACCTTGACCCTCGAAAACATTGAAGCGCTTCGGTGGCGGGACGTAATCTTCGTTCAAGCGACGAGATACCCTAAGTTCCACTGGCTGTCCAACTTGGACGTTCAGAATCGAAGGAGGGGCATTCCTAATAATATCTCAATCAACGATCTCATCAGCCGGAATCTCATCAGCCGGAATCTCATTCTGTTGCTTCTTACCCTGAATTAATACTTCGCAAAATCTCAGCGTTCGCTGGATCATCATACTGCATAAGAGGTCCATCCTGAACGGTGAACCCCGTTCTCCAAAATGTAATTTCGCGCACAGCGGTCTCCAGCTGGTCTCCAGTACCTTCTGCTTCCCTGGCAGTAGGATCTGGGACGAAATGAGAAGGGACTTCATCCGAACCTAGGACATGACCCCCGCCCGAGAAGGCGGTGGAACCCGGTTGGCCGCCGAATGGCTCTGGAGGAGGTCCACCCCTGTTTAGACGGGAATAGTAAGCGAGACGATGAAAGGATACGGGTATTTGGTACCCACTCTGCAGCCTTTCTGAGTATGTCTCGCACTGTATCCGAGCCTCGAGAATGAGCGGGGCGATCTGGGTTTTCAATCGAAATCCCACTGCCAACAGTATTGACCATCCATTAGTTTTAGTTGCAAATGATATAGCTTTCCACTTACCTCCTTTCACCGCCAGCAAACCATCGCTCCCCCTCCTGATTATCATCATCGGCGGCATCATCGTCAGATGGAGGGCGTTGAGACGTTCTGCCCCGAGTGGGAGCGCTAGCGCTTGACATATTAGCCAAGGTAGCGATGCGACCCGTTCCAGCAGAGCGAGACTGTCTACGATACGAGAGGTCATGGTGTTAGTTATGATGGCCAAACGGTAGGAAGGTCGGTCTCAGCGTCACCCAGCGGAGGAACCTCCAATACGACCAACGCGTGGATTAGATAACCCCCGATTGGCCCAAGACTCGGGTAGAGGTTCTGCAGGTCCTCCTCCAAGTGATCTACCTGCGTTTGGGTTGTTTGAATCGTCAGCCATTGCTGGGGCAGATTTGAGGTTGGTGGTGGAAACTACGCGTTGGTCAAAGATGAGATGGGTTTGTCACACCTTGGGCGTCACACGTCACCCCCGGCACGTCTCGACGCTTCAACATTTAGACCGGATAGATCACGGGTGTCTACGTGGTCTTGAAGCAACACGCAGAGCTCACAGGCCAGCTCCGAAGAAGAACATGGTTCAAAGCTCGAGCAAGCAGCAAATGTAGCTAAAGAATGCTAGATGGTCTGGTCTGGCTCATGGTCTCATTAAGCCTTTGAAAGGAACGGGGCCACAAGATTTTCGGTAAGACGAGTCAACGCCAAGTTCACGGTGGATGAGACGTACTGGTATTCCTTCCTCTTCTACGATATCCCATGCGTTCTTCCCTTTTCGGTGCCGGTTTCCATTTCCTTCCAACAGACCTCGAAGCCTTGTTTTTTCACGTCGCGCCTGAACATATCTGGAAACCTGAAGGGGCTGAGATAGTGGGACTTTGAAACGCGGACTACTCGATGTATGTACCTTGAAACAACAAAATAGGGCCGTGCATGCTAGAATAAGCACTCCGCCAATCGTTGCTGGCAATGAAGATAAGCATGGAAGTGAGCGATCGTCTGAACATTAGAGGGCCGAGAGTCTATACTTGCCAGTGAGGACCACCTTGGAGTGAAAAGATCCCGGTTTATTCGTAGTTGTCGGTCTTGAAGACGCGCGTGGCTGAAGCCATTCTGGCACCCCGAAGAGCGTCATTAAGAAGTGCCGTTACCAGAGCTCTATAGGGTACGGATTAGTTCTGATGACAAGTGCGGCGCTTCCGGTTAGGACAGGACAGGTCCTGATGCTCCGGATCCCGCGGCTGAAGTGACGGCGTTTACGTTCCCATGGCACCACCCGCCTAGTCACAACAGTCATCCCGATGAGGACTTGTTGACATCTAGTGTTCTAATCAACGTCATACATCACTAGGTACCACTCCCTTTACGCTACTTATCCTTTCCTTTCTAGAGTACCAGCCATTCAAGTCCACTCGAAGAAGAAGCTCCTCAGAGTAAGATTCCTGCGACGGTGCGGAATTGCGGTTCCCCATTGGTCTGTAATTTCGCAGTTTATCACGACTCCCAAACACCTTCGTCTGATAAAAAGCTGGTCAATGTCGAGTTCTCCAATGCACCGAGAAGCGTACCAAATTATGCATAACCTCGTTCCACTGAGATCCAATATCTAACAGCTTGCCCTCTGATTCCTTTGCAGTGTCTCCAGAGTTCTGTAAGACGGAACCGACTTGCAAAATTAGGAGCAAGGGCTTTTGCAACGCAGATCTGGCCGCCCGTTGTCGACCCTTCAGAAAGCATGCCTTGAGTATTTCATCCAGCGTATCTGAGTGCGACTGCATGACAGCAAAGACATCATCCTCGAGTGACGCTGGCCACTCTTCATCATCCCAGTCAGGACGCTCGTGCAACGACCAGCCAGAAAATGGAACACGGCTTCGTTTACTAAGCCAATCGATGAACCTCGTCCAATTTGCAGAAATTGCGGCGTCGAAAACATAGCCGAGGAAACCGTTGAAGAATAATTGCATTCGCCGTATCAGGAGAACGGTCGGTCTCGACCAGGATTGTTCGGTTGGCGCACGCTGCCCGCGAAATGTCGTGTAGAAACAGGAGCGAAGGATGCTGTCGACTGCTCGAATACATATTAGTGCCGCACACGATGCGATGAAAATAGATGACCCACCTCTCAGTAGCTCAAGGAGAAAGTTGAAGATTCTTTGGTATTTTTCCATCACTTCCGGATTCAAGAATGAGGTCAAAGAATCCGGCGGTCTGTATTGCAACCGCAAGAAACTCAAGGCACTGGAACGTGAGACCATTAGAGTCCCTTTGCGTCTAGAATGGATAAAAAGATACTCGCTGGAGACCTAATTATAAAGACGGTAAATTTATAATCCTTTCCGTTAGGATTAAACTCACCAAACGGGTGACACCGAGCCTTTTCGTCGTCATCATCAGCTGGAGGCACAACAAAGCCCATTCTCCATTCCGCCTCTTTGATAACCGATTCGCGACCAGGCATGTCGCTGTTGGCTGTTCCGCTTGCCTTGAGAACTTCGACAATGATGCTTCGAAGGGAGTGACTAAGCCCAAACCCGCTTGGCGGCCAGTCGCCGGTGGGACTGAGTCTAACATTAAGACCGAGTCCAAGGCTCTGCGCGGCTGTGGGGTTGTCATCCTTCGATGAGTCGGTCGATTGATCAGAGAATGGTCGTTCGTCGCAGAGCGCGAAGCGAAGTCTCGCCACAAAGTTTGCATCGCCAAACAACATAAAGCGGTGGAGGACGTCGAGGTGAACGAGCAAGTAAAGCTCATTGAGAAAGACGTCGAGAAGAGATTTGGACAAGAGACGAGAATAGGCAACGAGTGGTTCAACGATGAGGAGGTTTCCTAGCCGATCCATGCTCGGAGTGACTGGGGGAAGAGTATGAGGGAATGATTCCATCATAGTCTCGAGAGTCTTGACAGCTTGACTCTTGCTCCTGTGGTCATCGTATAGCGTGGGCGGGCGATCGAATGTGACCATGTCACCTATTGTAGGTGGGTAGGATGACGGGACAGATTGTGATTCGGGATGAACGTTGTGGATGAGTGAGACGTGGATGCAGGGAAACGCTCCCCGGTTGCGGACCGCTGTTTGGCTTAGAGCATTGCCATCGAGTTGCTCGTTCAAGACGAGCCTCTTTAAATGGTCGAGGCGGGATGACTGTGAAGTGATGTAATCCTGAACATCGTCTTGCGTCCAGACCCATCGGAGCTTAGGCGCATTGGTATTTGTCTTGCGAGCAGTGCACGCCGGATGGCTTGGGCGACCTGAACGTAGAAGCTGAAGTGATTTGATGCCTCGTTGAATGAGAAGGCCGGATCGTTCATCCACAAAGCTCGGCCATAGGTCGTAAACTGGGGTTGACTCTCCCGCTATTTCCCTTTTGCCTAAATCTTGACCCTCCATACCAAGAGCTGCGGTCACGCTCCCGAGCCAACCATACGTCGTTTCCGTCAGAAGATACGCAGCAACCGCTTTTAGAGGACGTAGCGGCGAAGAGTGCACCACGTGCGCAGAGTGTAGATAGACGTGATCCAAAAGCTCCTTCTGAGATTGTGGAAGCGATTGGTAGGGTGGAAAGATATCTAAATTCTGTCGAAACGCAATGACAATAGCTTAGTCGCCTACAACCCAGGTTTGGCATGCTCAACATACCCTATAGCAGACTTGCCCCAGAAAATCTAGGATGGACTCGGTTTCACCGTACTGAAGGCAATTGGCAACAAGTGCACGAGAGGAGAGGAGTTGTTTTGTGGTGGTTCGACGAAGGTGCGCAATGACCACAGAAACACAGTGAACAAGTGAATGTATTTCGGGTACCCTGGATTTTCTGAGAGAAAAAAAACATGTTACAAGCGCAGCCAAGCATAATGCATCAGGCCCATACCTTGAGCTATGCCCAAGCACGAACTCTTCAAGTCTTCGAAGCAGGCTGCCAATGTTGAGAAACCGTGTCATGATGCTATTGGATATGGTTACGTTGCGCACCAACACCAGAAAAATGAGCGACTGCCTACAGGTCTGTGGATCGGTTACTAAGCCCTTCCAGGCAGAGACCGAGGATCTTAGGATTAAGCTTGAACAATTCGCATTCATCGACCCAGTAGAAAATCTGAGAAGAGGTTCCGTATACAAGATACTGAAAGAAATCCTTGATAGCATCGGCGTTCATGACAATGGTTCGGGGTCTGGCTTGCGTAGTGGTACTGTAGATGATGCATTGGGGTGAGCGTCAGAGCCAGTGCGACTGTGCAATCCGACCTACAGCTTCTGAGAGAGAAACGTTTGCTTTGAGAGGGAGGCAGGAGCTTCAACGACCGGTTTCATTGAGATATTGGATTGGTCCCATGCCAGAAGACGCTGAAACCCTAAAATGGTTAAATCGATTGTATGTTTATCTAACGGATCGTATCTTACCAACGGAGAATCTAGCGGAAGGTGTTGCGTCCAATCCCTAGAGGTTGTACTACTTTGGGATTGGTTGGTGATGCCATTCGAGACCACATCCTGTGTCGATACAGTGGAAAATACGCAGTTCGAGTTGCCTTGTCCCTTCTGCCTGTCCGACGAGAGCCTGGCAATGATGGGGTCCTGGGGTCTATCCTCGAGGGCAGGAATGTGGAATCCGGAAGTGAAATCCAAAAGCGAGGTATTCTGACCGAGCGAATCGAACAAGGAGGGGAGGGGAGGGAGAGGAGGGAGGTCCATGATCGTCGAAAGGTCGCTGTTGGTAGTACTTCACACGGTTGGGCTTTATTGGTGGTTGGATGACCAGTGACATTCGGGTAAGTAGCTGTTCATGATCATGAGGAATCAGTGCCGAGGGCTGCTTTCGAATCGTGCCGTTCCTTCCGTTACTCACTGGCCGGATCGGGTAAGTAGAATAGGGAGCGCGGTTTCACGTCCCTTTCATCCGAATGCGGAGCAGTTTATGTAATACCCCTTCCCTCTGGTCTCATATAGAGCAAACGACGAAAGTCAAGGACTCCAGGCCAACTCCCTTCAGCATGCGTTGCTCAAGTCTTCTTCCTTTCGCCCTCTTTGCATCCGGTACGATCCAGTTGACCTGACCAGTTGACCTCGGGCCGTTCACCATTGTCGGATTGAATAGCCACCGCATCTCAGCTGTTGCCCCTCGCTGCATTGGCCACCTCACAGTTCACCCGCCGTCAGAATCAATGCGATAGTTTGTGCAAGCCTGTAGAAAGCAAGGTCAACGTACGTATAACCACCTCTCACTTCGTTTCCGTTCGCCGAGCCAACATCACAGTCCTACAGGCCTGTGGAATGGATTTGACCTGCCTCTGCACTACCGATATCGCCCAAGGCTTGCAAAGATGTGCTGTTTGCGAATATGAAGCCGATCCAGCCTCTAGCCAGACGCTGCAAAGCGCACTTGATCGTGCGTTCGCCCTTACTTCGCTAGAGTTTCTAATCTAACCGTTCTGAATACATTACAGAGTATGCCTCCGGTTGTCAGTCCATGGGAAGCAGTAAGGAACTGTTCCGAGCTAGATTGTCTCGTTAGCTAACTTGGGACCCAGGTGTCGGGAGTTTGACCTTGCCCATCACCGCAACTACAACTTCGACCTCTGCCGGGTCATCGCGCCCCAGTTCAACCATCACCTCTGCTCGGACAATTCCATCCTTGGGTACCTCGACCGCCTCCGTCGCCGCATCCGTTTCAAGCGCGAATCAATCTGCAATTTCTGGCTTCGCCAGCTCATCCTCTGCAATCCTGACGAGTGCCCCGTCCGCCACCCCAACTAACACGGGAAGTGGAAATGGTGCTTCGGTGCCCAGTATCCAGATGACCGGTACTGTACTAGCTGCAATTGTTGTTTCCGCATTCGCTGTTTTCTAGGTGGCAACCACTTCAGATCGTCGCCTCGCGGGCGATGTAGAACAGTGAAATAGATGACACGCCTTTCTATGAGCAATCATTCGAGTAATCAGGAAACAAGCTGCTGAACTGCGCCAGCGGAGCTGAGACAGTCACAAAGCAGGAAACATCAAGTTCTGTTCACAATTGCAAGTGCTAATTCAATTCATGTAGTACATACAAAACGCATCAGACAGAATTGGGAACGAAACAATGATAGTAAGGAAGTGTTACAAAGGAACAACAACGTTGGTGACGATGATCCAAAGAGTTTGGGTGGTTCAGAAGTCGCCTCCCAGGCTAGACATTTCCCCGATCTTGCCGAGTGCCCAACAAACTGCAACAGCCGACGCAGCCAAAGTGCCAAGCAATCTGCCTGCCCGAGGACCTTCATCTTCTTTCACGCCGAGCTTCTGGCGTTTCCGAGGCGACTCGAGTGCCAGGGAGCCGTCATTCTCGCATTCACCCACCGGAGTTAAGCGGTTATTGGGCACGGCCTCGATAACGTTGTTAGTCACCGTTTCGATTGTCTCCGCTTCGGGTTGTGGCTCAGGCTCAGGCGACATCGACATTGCGACAGAGGGAGAGCGGGCTCGCTCTGTCGTGTCTTCTTCGTCCAAGACGTGGTGCTTGCGCTTTACTCCCGCAACGACCTACGCAAACGACGGTGTTAGTCGCCGCGTACTGTCGTACAAATTGATCGCAAATACCTCGTCAATTGTCTCCGCAGCTGACACTCCGATGGACTTGATTTCATCTATTTGGGCCCGAAGAGCTGCTTCCAACTCTTCTTTGAGCTTCCTCACGGCTAGAAACAGTTCAATGTCAATCCTAGCTTTCGCTAGGGTAGCAGATCTTTTCGCACATTCAACATATTCATCAACCTTGGTCCTTCCCTCGCCTGCTTGAGCGTTCAACTCCTCAACCCGGTCCATGACACGATCGACCTCGTACGTCAGGTCGTCTTCGTACACGTTGAGGTCATCCATGAAGCTGCGCTTTTTCGCATCAATATCCTCCATAGCTTCATTTTTCCGTTTCTCCAAGTCCGATGCACGACCTTGCTCCTCGAGCTCGACTTTGCTTTTGAGGAGTGCAAGGTTTTGCTGAAGTGAGGCGATTTTTGTGTCGAGTTGAACTTTGTTCGCTGCGATCCTTCGTTTTGATTGGTTTCGGTACGCGATTAGGTTGTCTAGTTTCTTAGTGACACTCTGGAACATTCAAGTATCAGTCCGAGCGCCAACTGCTAATCACACACGACAGTGTCATACCTTCAACGCTTTCTGCACATCCTTGCAAGTTTCCGTCTCCTCGGAAGAGCTGGTTTGTACCGAAAAGTTCGCAGCAGATGTCGCTGGAGAACCCTCACGAGAATCCGTTCGTGAATCGACATCGCTCTCGACAAAGGATCTCGGATTCTCTCCTGGCGGCGACATTTCACGTACACTGGAGTCTGGAGATCCCACTGCATCCACGTCAATAACTTCCTTCTCTTCTCCGTCATCCTCGATATTGATAATTTCTTGAGCCGTTAGCGGATTGGGAATAGTCGGTCGAAAGCGAGATTGAATGATCGGGGGGAGAACTGGAGGAAGGTAAGGCGGAACTGCCCGGAGGATGGGAGCAAGGATGGAGAGGGGGGTTGGGCACGCTGCTCCCGTGAACGGAGAAATGTCTTGGGAAGGGTTGAGAGAGGTGTTGTGAAGATACGCTGGAAGTGGAGGCTCGAAAAGACAAGACTGGGGAGGAACGTTGAAATGATAAGCGGATGCTCCTGGGAGATCGTGGAATCCTCCGGGCATCACAGGAGGGAGGGTTTGGCCTGCGTCGAGTCCACGAGGAAAGACTGGTGAAGGAAGACTGGCGATTTCATCAGAATCCTCCTGAACTTCCTGAACAGCATAGAACTTGTGCGTCGAAGGAGGCTCATTCGCATCGTCGTCCATGTAAACTTCGTGATCTTCTTCAATCTCGACATCGATGTCGATGTTGGGAGGGAGGGAGTAACCATGTCCAGTGTAGGAAGCGAAGGACTGCGTTGTATCTGAAGGAAGGATCCGAACTCGAGCGCTGAGTGGCTCGTAAACCTGATACCACATCGTTCAATGATCCTTGTCAGAGATAAAGATGAAAATATAATGAAATTCGCGACATACCTGTCCGCCACGATGGACGGTCTTGCCGAACGTGACGATGTCGCCCGTTTGCATAGGCTGGGGGTGATCGACGCGGAACGTCCTTCCGTTGCGATAGATGTATGTACCGTGATGAGAGTGATTGGGTGGATCAGAAATGTAGACCTGGGATGCGGGGGTAGGGCTGGTGTTAATCGGGCAGGGTCTGACAGGAGACGGACGGATAAGGTAGGCTTACCTCGTTATCCCCTGAAAACACGAGTCTGGCGTGTTGCCTGCTCATGACGGGTGATACAAAAGCAGCTCGCCCGGGAGAAACGATGTACCCTCCAATTTCCGCCTGCTGGTCCGAGTGGGTCCATACAGGAAGACGGGAGTCAGGAGCGGTCGACGATAAGCGTCCGACGACGATCATGTTGTTGACGGCGTCAGACTTGTGATAAGTCCTGGAGTAGGTATTTCCATTGAGCTGAATGGTAAGATGAATGCCGGCTGAGAGTAGAGATATACGTTAGTCTTTGGGGATCGGGGGATGGAGGGATGGGGAGAGCACTGACTCTCGGTGGTGGCCATGGGCGTCGTAGTGTGGACTGGAATAGCCCCTGTCTCGTGTCTGGCGGGAATGAGAGAGCAAAAGACGTGGTATCGAACAGGAACAGCCGATGGCGCTCAACGTCGGTCGCGTGGGTGGCAATTACCGCTCTGGAAAGGTGTATGGCAGAGAGACGAGGGAAGGACACGGCGGAAGGGGAGGTGAGTGGTTTAAGTAGACCCAGCGCTGGTCCCTTTCACGGTCTAATGGGTTTGCAAGTGTGGCGGGTCACAAACTCGCAGCCGCAACAGGACTCATCAGAATCACAACCACACTATCAAAAGCCCACACACAGACATCGAATCTAAGCAAGAAGTAGCAGATAAGGAGATAACAGGCAAGCGAGAGGCAGAACCGAGGACGCTGGATGGAAAATTTCACAGGGCGAAAGCCCTGGAAAGTGGGAGAAGCTAAAGACTGAAAGGGGACAAATTGCCATCTAGGGACGTGTAAAGTACGATTTTAAAGTGACATGGAGCCACCCTGAGCGGACTGCTCAGAAAGCGCCGGGCCAATTCGGAGTTGCCATCCCCGCCGTGAGGTTGATTTCATTTCCTCACATCGCCTGCTCCGCAAAACAGAGTCTTGAAGCGGGAAAAGAGCCGGATTCTCCAATCTATCTTCTTGTTAGTTAGCTATATCAATGAATATCAAACAAAAAATGGGTACTGACCGAGTGTGAAACAATGATTTGAAAGCGCAGTTAGAATGAACGGCGAGTCGACGCTTGTTCATGGGTCCAACTTTTCACCTCGCGTAAGTAGTCGGATCGTTTTACCCGCGGGAAGGAAGCCCGCATTTGTCAAAGCGATCGGCGCAGACGGTTTCTCGACAAGATTCCCGCTAGGGCGGCGTCCACGGTATCCGCCACGCGCATGATCGTGGCCAGATTTGCGAGGGCTTGATGGTTCCGTCGATCGCGGTTTAGCTAAAAGTGATCCTTCTCCAGAAGGTTTGCGATGGTGAATCCCTGTTGGGACACCTCCTCGAGCGGTGGTCGCTGAGATTGAATCCACAGCGTCCACATCACCTCCCCACGGAAGCATGTCTGGTGAAGTGTTTCCTCCATCTCTCACATCCGCAATGCTTATATCGTTGTCCGAGTCATCTATTCTGTTGAGCCGCGGTCCTCTTTGGGGTGTCTTGGCTTTACTCTCCATCGTTTTGTCTACCTCGACATCCAAGACTTGCAGGCCAGCGTTGACCGCCCATTGACGAGTGTGACTTCCTGCAGCTCTTTCTCCAAAACGACTATCTTGATTACCAGTGGATACGGCGCAGCTTACTGCGAGGACGATCTTGATCGGACTTGACGAATCTGAACCGTCCAGCGTGTCTCGGGGCCGCTGCTGCTCGAACTTGGCGCAGCACACCGTGCGCTTAAGCCATTCGGGAGGCTCTCCGATGCGCTTTGCAGCACCAAGAGATATTGCAGGGGGAATGGGTTCCGATACTTCAGATGAGGATTGAACTCCAGATTCTTCGACCGAGGAGGCTGTTTTAGCACTTTCTGCCGACAGTCGATTTCCGGTCGATTGGGCGAAGACCTCTTCCCAGGGAATATATCCGCGGTCTTGTTGAACTAGAATTCGGGGATTAGTCCCGACTTGTTCTTCTAATAGCCTTGACGCGTTGCGAGCCTGAATAGCTGTGCGGGAAGAGCCTTTCTTCAAGAGATCGAGAGTATTCAACGCTGAGGGTTGAACCAAGCGACGGTGGTTCGAGCCATGGAGGAAAGGAAGAAATATCAATCGATGTATGAGATGGAGTTAGATGAGAGATTATACCTTCGAGAGGGATGATGATAACTTCCTTGCTGGAGTCTCGGCACCAAGTGCGAACGGTTCCAAGAGCATGTATGAGAACGCTTGCATCAACGACGATCCTGTCGGCTATTTTCTCCTGAGTGATTTGCTGCCCAGAGTTTCGATTGAGCGGCCGTTCGGTGTCGCTTCGTCTGTTGCCTCCTTGGTTGTCGTCGATCCGAGAAGGAGTTCCGAGTTGAGGCCGAGGATGCCCACCACGACCGCCGCCCCGACCGCCACCACGGCTTCCCCCCCTTCCTCCACGACTTGATCCTCCACTTCGAGCGTTATTTTTGGCTTGGTGTCCGCTATTGCTGCCCTTGAGAATGTTCTGTTCAAGCTGTGCGACCTGGTGGGAGAGGAACGCGGTTCCAAGAGCTCTGGATAGTTTATCCTTGGAAAAAGAGGCGATAGTGGTATGAGAGACGGTAATGGGATGACATATACGTGGTTCTGAGCATACCTTGTTGTCCATCTGAGAGGACTTGCGTTGGGTGGTTGGGAGCTTTATATCTGGACTGCTGCGACTTGTGGCTGTGCATTGAGTTCGTCTTTCCCACAGTTAAACCCATATAAACTTGATCATGAGCGCCCTCCACTCTTTTGTTAGGCTTACTGGAATAACGGAACAGTTAGTAGTAAAAGTGCCCATTGCGGTTTATTATCAATTTCTCCAAACTTCATTGAACTCCTTTTCGTTGCCTCGCAAACAGGGTCTTTGCCCTCGCTGCATCGTGCCCAAGCAATCTCTCTGCCTTGGTCAGTATTGTGTGATGCATTCAGCGGTCAAATATAAGCGTGGTCTTTACCGAGCAGCTTTAGGAAGTCGTTCGAAGTTCATTTTCTCAACGGAGTTTGTGCGCGGTCCACCTCCCCGCAGGTGGTTTCGGAGTGTTCCGACTTGCGCCTGGCTCTCATTTGATATATCAGCTACGGCCGAATGACCATCACTTGCGCCAAAAACACTTATCATCCCATGGTGCTAACGAAGTCACTGCTGCGGGACAAGTGATACAAACGAAAGAGCAAGCGACCCACAACACGTGTCGACCACATCCCGCAGGAAAAGGCGCGCCGGCTTGCGACTTCCCCTTAGCAGAGCTACCCATCCCCCCTTCCTTCATGACCATTCTCTTTCCAGGACGGCAACTCACAAGCGACCGAGGTCGCACGGCTACGTCAAACACTTTTCGTGACAAGCTCATCGAATGCGTGGCCACTCGCGTCGATAAACGTCATATTGTTCACGATTACGCCGCTTCTCAAGATAATGCGTTGTATGTTCCACCTCAAGACGAGGATCATTGGCTCAATGACCTGGACTGGAGTGGATGGGTTATTCTCCAGCTGTATACCCCCGACTTCAAGAACAGCAGACCCACAGGCAGCTGGTTCTTACAAAGTGAATGGCAGCTGTACCTAGACGTAGGTGGTCCACGTCGACGCTTCTTTCTTTAGTGACTTGACTTAATCTCTCCGTAGGGCAAACTTCAAGCTGTAACGATTGATGATGATCGTCCTCGCAAGGTCAAACTTGCTGCAGCAGCCATTACAATGCAGAAATATGGACTCCTGGTCTCCGAGGCCGCAGACGACTTCCTCGATCAGCGACCTCCCTTGCATCCACTTCGTACGGACACAGACCCTCACTTTCTGTATCAAAGCTCAAAGCGCACGTCCGACATTGGCCACCTTGCGCGATCGCAATTCCATAACCATCACCGGCGAGTAGCATCGGAATCTGCCATTAATTACGAGGATCCCCTTCCTTCCTTCGCCCCACAACACTCGATCACTCCTGTTTACAACGGGTATGAGGGTTATACAGAGCTCGCTCTGGCTCCGGCCGAATTTTTTGACGCGATGGACGAACTGCCTGGGTTAGGATACCAACATCAAGTCGTCCCGCCAACTCCTCAAGCGAAGCCTGCGGTTCTTCGAAAAAGGAGTAGTAGAAGGCTCAGCGGAAGTAGCTCTCGCAGTCTCAGTCGAGAGGACCGTCATACACCTCCCCGTGTTCGGAGAAAACTCTCTCGATCTCGAAGTGGACGTTCTCTAGGAGCCTCCCCGAACATGGTTCCTCCTCCAACGGGAATCCCTCCACCGATGGGTTATAGCTCCGCCCCGTTTTTAAACCCATACCATGATCCAATGGCCTATCCTGGTCCTTATTATCGTCACACCCGGGAGAAGGGTTGTGGTTGTATCATATGCTGACTCGCGATCATAGAAATTACGAGTAGATGATCGACTTGCACCGTTAGCTATATTAGTGCCCCCCTTCATGCTAAAGAAATAACAAGTCTATGATGATGATAGAGGTTGATAGTGGGATTATCATACAAAAAGTACCTATTCCGACCCCTCAAGCTACAGCAAGCTCCAATACAGCTGTCATTTTCTCACCCCTGCCGATTTGCTGGTGAGTTATTGAAGTAGGTTTGGGCTCTGGAATGGCTGTGATACTGGTGATTTGGTCGACGTTGGAAGCATCATTTTCATTTGGCGAGAAGAGTGGTTGATTGACACAGCACACTTTATTCGTAGTTGGGGTCTGAAAAAGAATGTCAGCCAGTCTGGTTCGTCCAAGCGAGTACCAACGCAATGATGACCTTTCCCTCAATAAATATTCCGCAACGAGGGATATCGTAGAGTCGGAATGCATAGCGAGACTAGTATGACCAGATCCATCTTGCTCAATGAGCACTGCAGAAGCTCCGAGCTGTTCAGCCACTACCGCAGTATAAAGTTAGCGGGTGTTGTCCAATCCATCTCTGGTCATAGCGTACCGAATTCAGCATCGTGAAACGGTGTAATTGGATCTCCTTCATTCCCGATTACAAGAATAGGTGTGGAGAGCGTTTTGTTCCAAGGCCCCGTGAACCTCTCAACCGCTCGATCCGGCCATCGATGACAGTAGAGTGTAGCCTACTGCAAACTAAAGGTCAGTTTCATAGGCTTTGATAATCTCAAGTACCTCACTTCTCCCCTTCGGGTCCAAATACTGGAGAGACCTCTCTTGTCGTCTTCACAGGTTCGTCGAAGACACCTTTCGTAGTGTAAATGCTGTTTGGGGAGTCTGAGCAAGTAACGCCTTGGAAGCTGTAATCCAACCCAAATTCGGCTCCCGTAATTTCATCATAAGCTCTCGGAGGTTGCATCCATCCGCGGGTTTCGAGACCCAATGCAGGGCGATAGAATCCACTACCGAGACTATGCGTGATCCATCCCTGCATCTTACCCCGTGGACGGAGCCTATCAGTCGGGGGCACGTCCTGATCACGACCCAACATGCGCGGTCTTGGTCGAACAACCCTACGACTTGAGAACTTGGAATGCTTGAGTAGAATAACGCCTTTCTCGGCAAGATAATGTGTTAGTACGTCCCACGAGGTCGGAGAATACATCGCACCAAGAAGATACTCCAGTATTTCGGAAAGTCGATCTCTACGCCAGCTTTGTAAGAGTTGTAGGCTGCCTGAAACCAGTCGGTAGGCGTCAGAGTGGGCCATACAACTTTCGGAGTAAAAGATTCACGTCAATTGAATTGAGAACCCAGCTGTAGATCTGAGGATCAGACTGTTTTCGCGCGATTGCACACGCCTGACCCGCTCCGGAGCAGCTATTGGCGAATGCACTCAGAACTTTGTCTGCGTCGGATATCTCGCTCGTCCAACTCTGTCGGTGAAGCGCTTAGAATACATTCAAGAGACCCACTTCAGCCCTGACCTTGTACGCAGCCACATTCGCCCACAACTGCGGATTGACAACCCCATCAATCACTGCAATGCATGCTCAACTCAAGACACAAGTCTCCGTGGGTACTTAATCGTCTTACCTACTCGTCCCACTCGCTCTGGAAACACTAAAGACTTTGATCAGTCAGAGCCGGTCACATTGGTGGTCTAGACAGTCATTAGAGTGTCGCTCGGATATTCCTTTTCAAAGCTTTTCAAAGGAAACAAGACGAAGCGAGAGAGCTTACTTCGTTGATCGGAACTGGGAAGTCAAGAGCATATGAGCAAGTCAGCCAAATAAAAATAGCAATGAGAAAGAATACGTCGAGCAGCATGTTTGGAATCGAGCCACTCCGTCTCTGTCGATTGCCCCGCTTTAGATGTAGTGCGTTGTGTAACGGATTCCCATCCGCGTGGCAGCGATAGAGAACGGCATATGCAACACATAACAGCAGCCACCGCGGGGATTGCCGTAAATGTCATGGAAGCAGCACGGCAAAAGCTCGATTGCGGGAGGCGAAGTTCACGGCGTCGGGGATGGTTGGTAGCTTTGGTCCCGGGAAGCCAATCACAAGATTCTGTCAAGCTCTGCAGCAGCCTTCATTCAAGTATAAGTATAAAAGTTTTCTAAGGTCAAGTAGCTCAAGCAGGCCGGGGCCATTTCGATCCGTCACTTTCCATTTGCGGGTCTGTGATCTTTCTTGCTTTCCGCATGTCTATGTAGTTCCGCGGGACATATTGCTCCAGGTCATCCCCATCATCCTCTTGGTCATCGCCGTCCTCGTCGTCCGAGTCTGGGAAGCGCTCTCGCTCCGTCGGCAAGCCTTGTTTTCTTCGGTCCTCCTCTTCCATTCGCAAATCGGCCATGAGTCGTTTGAGAGAATCGGCTTTCTGAGCTTCAAGTTTTGATTCCTAGAAACGAAAGCAGAGTTTTAAGTTTATGCGACTCAAGTAGCAAACACGCCTTTGCCTTTTCTGCTTGTAGTCGCTGGAGTTCAGCCAGGTAATCCCTTCGAGTCGAGTTCACGGGGGTCAGTACATCGGCATCTACGATAGTAATCAACAGCTCACCGTTTGTACTCTTCTCTCGAGTCTTCCACGGCGTCAAAGAATTCCTTCATACCATCGCCCGTGACGCTTGACACGCCAACAGCCTGCATAAATAGATGAGAAAGGTCCCTCGTTGGCCCCCTACCTTACTCGTACCTTTAGATGCTGATAAAACTCATCCAGCACCAAGCTCATTGAATGCATCAAGCTGTCCATATAATTGGGATCTCCATCTCCGCTCGTGTTCTCGTTCCTTGCGCCATGGGACTGAAGAGCCTATAAGGAGAGTTCTGCTTGTCAGCTTAGATCGGAGGCGCTCTGTCTCTTGGTCAAATCAGCACCTTCTGGAATGCCTCAAAGTCGGTCATCCATTGCACCGCAAAGTCGTGCTTCTGAACATCGGTTTTGTTGAATACAAGAATGAACGGCAACTTGGTTTTGTACAGGATGCTGGCGACAGGGAGGACAGATAAGCACAAAAATCCAGCGTTGACGACATGATTAAAAAAAGGAGGATACTTGCCTACACGCGTAGAGCATATTGCTCATGAAAGTCGCTGGGGCCGTCGTCCGCGCCGTATCTATCACATAGGCCACGACGGTCGGGAAAGATGCCGCGACAGCATCGGTAATAATTGCACCGGAAGCAGACCAAGTAAAGATTTCTATCTGACCGGGAGTGTCCAGAATAACGTAACTGAGGGGATGGGCGTAAGCTTGCATGTTCGTCAAGTGGGAGCGCCTAGCGCTGATTGACTCACTCGACGCTGTCGGACCTCTTCTCCACAATACTCAGAACTTGGTCAAACTTGGTGGTGAACAAGTTGAGAGCAGTAAGAATACCCCCGTTGGGGCCTAGGTTGTACCTGGCATGAAGTTGAGGGTCCAGAAAAGGACGATAGTACAAAACATGAGATGGACCTACTGCTTCATAACTTCGGCATAATTAATTGTATCTCTAATATCGATATTGGCTTCGAATGGCATATACGTTACAGCTGGGTCGAGGTTGAGAATATAAGGAGGTCTTGTTGAGTCGAGGTCATCCGTGGCCGGGGAAGTTTCGCTGGAGTCTTTCGAAATCGGTTCGTTGTCTGCACTCGGTGATGCTGTATTGAACAGCGCAGTTTGAGAGGATGCTGGCGCCGATGGAATCTTTTTGGAAGGTGAAGGGACTGAGCGGAGGTAGGAATTGATCCTCTGGACGAAAGTCGTTTTGCCCGAGCCTGCCATGCCAATGGTGATGATCACCACTGGCTTTTTATCCGCTTGGCTGGGATTAGGTGTCGAGGAGGACGTCGACTGATCCATCATGAAGGAAGGTTGGTAAGATCGTTGGAAGAGCAGAATTGAACGAGAGTGAATATTTGTCATCGTTATTCCTGGGTTCGGTTTTACCACCGATCGCGAACTCTCTCTTTTACCCGCACAAACTAGAGAAATCTCGACGACAATGGCTCAGCCGAGGGCGACATATGTATAGTGGCTATACTAATAGGATAAAGAAAAGTCTCGGAGAGAAAAAGGTTTGGTAACAGTCACCACTAAATGCCCAGTAACGAAGAAGATGCCTTGCGTGCAGCAGCTCAGAGAAGAGCAGCGACAACGGCAGCGACGGAGAGGCCAAAAGCACCTCCGACGGTGAGGGTGGAGGCGGAGTTGGGCTTTGAGACAAGACCGCCATCAGAGCTTGAGGAGGTGGTGGCAGCGGGAGCGGCAGATGAAGCTGCTGCAGCTGCTGAAGTGGCAACGGGAGAGAATGAGAATGCGGGGGTGGTGGTGGTGGTGGTGGGGTTGGCAATGACGGAGGGAGTGGTGGTGGTGGGATTGGCAATGACAGAGGGAGTGGTGGTAGCGCCGGTGGAAGCACCATCCAAACCACCACTGACGGGATGACCGAGCGAAGCACAACCCTGAGAGTATTCTATTGGAGGAAAAGGTGGTAAGTGACGGTACAGTGACGGGTTTGCGGAACTCAAAACTTACGGTTCCATGCGGTTTCGAGTTGGTCGTGAAGGGAGGGATCGGCCTTGTCTCGGCATTGAGCACAAGAGGAGACCTCGGCGGCAAGTGTTGAGCTGCACAAGCAGTCGGGGTTGACGCCGCAGCTCTGTGGAAAACTTGTTAGACGTCGGAAGATAGAGACACGATCGCGTGGGGCCTTACGGTGACTTGGTTCTGGGCGGGGGTGCATGTGCTGACGCAGGCTGCTTGGCGAGTAACGAGGAAGGAGGAAGCTTGGTTGACTGAAGCAAGAGCGCGAGGAGAGGCCGAGGCTGAGGCTGAGCCGATGGCGGCTGCGACGACGGCGACGAGGACGGCAGAGAAGTGCATCTTGCAAGAGGGGATGAGGAAAGAGAAAGGGGGGAGAATGACTGCTCACTCGTCGCTCCCCCCCGAAAACCTCTTGTCTTCTTATAAGCTTGTCTTCTTACAAGACCCCCGAAAGAGAGAGTGCGGATAAATTGGGGAATTGTTCGCTTGGCGATGCCAGGTACAAATAGAGAATGATGGAAAAGGAAACTGGACCCTGAGGGTCGCACATGCTAGGGCCGCCAAGAGAATTGTCTATCAGACAATTGGTCAGCCTCGGCGTCTACGTCTGTCTTGGTCGCCAAGAATAACTCCTCCGGCTCATTCTCGAGACGCCTCATTTACGGAATGTGAATGCTGCCGAGCACTTTTCGGTGGCTGCACACTTGAGGTGGATGCCGATGTGATGGATCCACCGTGACGGTTGGAGGCAAGGGTCACCCCCAATTCTAAATGACGGTTTGTGGACGCCGAGGATGGTTATTCTAATTCCTGACGGGTCCGGCGGTTTCTCGATGCCAACGGTCTCCAGGGCGGGTTCCCCATGCCGCCTCAGCTTCCGAAGCCCACGTGACCGCACGTGACGATCTCTCGCACGTTGCATTTTCGACCATCGCGACTAACCAAAGCGGAGAACCAGTAAGAATGGCACCCGCGACGAAAGACCCAAGAGACGACTCTCTCGCAGTATCCTATACCCTTCCAAGGTCATGGGCAAAAGCATCTGGTACGTAGGATCTGACATCTCGTTCTTCTCATGCATGACATGCCAACCCACCCATAGACAACGCCTCCTCCTCCGCCATGCTTCTTGCGGGAGTAGCCATGATCACCCGAAACCAGTAAGATCATCTTGATGGTCGATTATCCTCATGACAGGCACTTAGTTCTTCCACCCAAGACTCTTCGTCTGGCCCGCACTCTTTATGTCAGTCTCGGCATACCTCAACCAGCAACCCCTCAGACTTAAAGATGGTGGAATGGGCTTCACTGCGATTCTGTACGCCCATCCTTCACTCACTCCCGTGGTGTTTCTTATGAGCTTACTGTTTTGTTAGGGCTGCTCTGGGATGTCTCGTCACCGTCTCCTTCCCGCGGTTTATCATCCAACCCGACTTACCTGTATCACCAGGAGCTCAAGCGGCCCCGCTTTCGTGAACGCCTTTGTATCACTTAATATCACCATTTCTTTTCATAACCATTGGGGTCAGTTTGGCCAGTGCCATAGTCCGCCTGCTCGAACCGTCTGCCTCGCCCAGGAATTCGAGTTAGCATTCTCCGCCCTGCTGAGAAATCGTGTCATTCCAGTATCTGAGGATTCGTCTGCCAAAAGTCTTCGCCGATCATGTCGCAATGCATCACACTCAGAACCCATTCTCTTTTACGGGCCGCCACCTTTTCCGCTTTCTTTGCCTCCTTCCTCTCTCGTCGGCGTTGGATTCGTTGTGCTTCGACGTCTTGCTCCCCAATAACCTCTACCGACGCCTCTGAATACAAGGACTCAGTGGCCTCCACCTCCACCTGAGCCGATGGTGGGGCTTCTGTTGTATCATCAGCCTGCTTTCGGGACACACTATTGAGCGAAAGGGCAATTGGTTGTGGAGGACCGGCGCACTCACCAGACTTCTCACTATAACGCTGCCCTTTCGGTACCTGGCATCCACCGTGTTGTAGTTGATGCCAAACTGGGTGAACAGGATCTCATTTTTATTTGCCGACACCGTACCCTGGAGCAAAAAGTCCATGCTTAGCCGAGTGTAACTCCCTCCGCAACTTTGCCTTCGCGACGCACCTTCAGTTTCTGGTGGGCTTCCGTAGTCGTTAACCTTCCTTGCTGCACCAGCGCCCAAAACACAGTATTGTAAAGGTTATTAATATGCGCTCATGCGAGGAGACGTCAGCTTTACACACAGAATCCAATGAACCGCACGTACTGTCAGCTTGTCGCCATGCAAAATAGTCCTTGACCTCCTTTTCGCTCGGATATACGACGATTCTTCCGTCAAATGTAGGAGGGTATTGAAGCGGCCTCTCCCCAAGGTATTTTGACCAATTGAACACGTAGGACGATGTGAATTGGGAGACAACGGTGCTCAGGATCTTGCTTCCTTATCTCGTTAAACCACGACCACTTCAGTCCAGGACCGGAACCCATACCTCTGCCTTCGATTGAAAATAACGGAAGCCTTTCTAAACAGGAAACTAAGCGATCAATCATTGTTAATCTCGCCCTCCCACAACATCTGTTAAGACGCCGCGCCTGTATTCATCGCTCTCCCCAAAGGCAAGGATCGCGTCAGGGACCGCCCTCATAACATCTTGTGCTGCATGGTCCATCAATTGAAGCGCTGAAAGATCGTTCGGCTTGACGAAGCCATGAGCATTCGAAAATCTGTGGAAGGGATACGTTGGGTATGCTCAGTTTTGAGCAAAGTGAGCGGTGTGAGGCTGCGAGTGGCTCTTGCGCCGCACTATGGACAGAGCTGATCTTGGCAACGAGGTCTCACCTATGAAACGACTGCCCGTCAATTCGCACTATGAAGAACGTATTCGGTAATATTGGGTCTGGTAGTTCGAATGTTTTCACGTATGCGAAGCGTGTCGCAGCCATCTTCCCTGCGATGCGATGTCGTGCATTGACTCTTGTCGCGTTGATAGGGGTCAAATGACCTAATCTTGGAGAGTCTCGCGGTTATATTTTCTCTGCAACATTATGGACCAAGGTCGTCCCCTCGATTCACTGACGAGCCTCGCTACCCAAGATACTTGGGACCGGATATTTGCTGGAAATGAGCCGCGATCCTGTTGTTGCGGCGAAACGGCTTGAGGACAAGGTCCCACAAGTACTACGCGCAACCAAAACCGTCGTGGACGTGGACCGGCTTGTCACTAAAGTTGCGAGACTTCTGCGAGTGTCGAACTTGGAGGTCGGATTATTCGTCTCCGGCAAATTGTACCTCCTAGGGTTATACCTCTCGAACGTTGTAAAGAAAACTTTCTGGAATCATCGACTATGTCTAACGTGGATAAGTAGTTTTGCAATCGCTATTATAAGTCCAGCGACAGAGTTCGAGGCTGCGTCTTCGCCGTAGCAGTCAGACTTGAGCTCATGGGTGATTTACAGGTATCATTGTCAAAGTGTCTGCACATCGGGACAGTCCGCTTCACCAGCCAAGATGCAGTGGTAGAGATGTCTGCAATATGCATGCATCCATTAGCCATGAGGATGGGGGAGCTCGCTCTGGTTAGCCCGAGACGTAGAGGGGAGCCAAGCGGTATCGACCGGCAGTCCCCGGGCATCGAACACTTGCACCTGCTCGGAGCATCCTCGTTCGCCCCCAGCAGGCTGCGCAAGACGCTGTATCTCTTCGTCGGCACGATCGCATTGTTTAATGATGCCCAAGGCGGTTTAGAAGCGTATTAGTCTTAATCCTTCCTGGATGGGCTTGGGTTACGACAAGGCTGAAAATAGTCTAAGCACCCGGATCCAATACCTTGCTAGCCTAAAAGGTAGCTGCAGCACCTAATTTTCAAGCTGAATGGGATCGGATGTGTGTTGCCGTCTTCTCATATCGTCTTCGATCACCCTTAAAGAGGATGAAAGGGCGTTAAGGTGCTCGGTCGCGATGCATTGACGCCGCGGTTCTACCAGATGCTATATATTGCTTAGACTAAATGATTTCACATGGCTGTAGCCGCATGGAAAGACTAATTTGAAGACCCTGTCACCCTTTTCAGTCCACAATTTCTTCCTCATCTCTTTCCTCGGATTCTTGGGAAGAGGAAGCAAACTGGCAGGACGGGCTTGAGCACATGAGGTACATACATACAAGGGGTGTCTCAATCTTATGACTGGCTATGGTGTGAGCACCGTTGATGAGTTCCCCATGCATTCACGAGGCCAGGCCGGGACTAACCGCGGTGAGTGCGCGATGATAAGATGATGGCATTTCATCGATACATCCCGAGTTAGATGCCGTATATATAGCTACTACATGATTGCCTTGTGCTTTTTGGTTGAAAGAGATACTCCTATCCGGGTGTGAGCCGGGGAATGTGATTAGGCAAGGAGAACGAGGTTCTCCGACGTCGTTTCCCTTCAGCCGGGTAGACACACATCCTTTCAGTGTGAAAACAAACTCACAGTGCGGTCTCCGCACGCAAAGACTGTGTCGTATCACCGTTTGGACTGGTAAATCTAGCTCGGGGAATCTATGAAGGCATCGGGAAGAACGTACGAGCGAAGTCAGTATCATATGCGTCAAACTGCGTTCCCTGCCATAGGCAGTACGTGGCGAGCGAAGGGAACTGCTTAAAGGAGGGCGAACGGTTTGGACGGGGCTTGATCGGGGTCAGGTTAACCTTGTGTACTGATTTATCCACCTCTCGCGCCAACCCACATCTCTGTAGTGATATACACGGAAGGTTATGGGCTACATAGAGCTATGCACGGTGTTTGCCGACAGAAGGATAGACCAGAGGACCCGGTTCAGATTCAAACGCAAGTGACGGTCCTCAATACATGCCGCGACGTGGACGGACAGAACACCGATCGATGCCATCTTTAGCATATGCAATCAAGAAGCATAGCAATCTCAATCGCTCCGCAGAGACGTTGCGCGCACGTTCAGTCAGTACACCAAGACAAGCCCAAGTGGGTAGCCCGAGGGCTCCGCAACCCGGGTATCGCAGATGCACGACCTGTATAACGCGACAATAACAAGAAAGACTAGTCCCAAAGAGTTCCAGGCAATCCCATCCCACAGTTGAGGAGAACGAAAGCCCACAGCATCGGTACATCGGTGTAGGTTGGGAAATGCCAGGATAAGGTGCGGACCCGTGTCTATGACAGAGACTTGGTCCGGTAAATTGCTGCCAACGACCGGAGTCCAAATGCTGCTACTAAATCTGGCCTCATGCCAATTACTTCCGGTCCGGGCCATTACACAACGGAACCAAAATGACCTGAGGTGGGGAGGACAGGTGAGAGGGTGTCAGCAAGGACGAAGCCCTAGACGAGACTCACTAGTATTTATAGCTGAACATATTTTAGAAGGAAGATTCCATCACCCGACAAGCGATCCTCCCATCCAAGCCGCAGGATCGACTTTCCCCCACTCCCTTTTCTTCTACTTCCATAACGCAAGCTTGAGATCTCGCACTCTCGCGCACCTTGACGATGCAAAGCGAAGGAGACAAATCGTGAGTAGCTCGCAAGACTTTATATCCTAATTGAAGTGTGCTCTAACCTAGCATTGCAGAGACAAAGCTCCGGCTGAAATCCGGGGACGACCGATGCCAGGAGGACGACCGGTGCCACCAGTCAAACCCGTGAAGCCAGCGGTTTCATCGACAACTATGGAATCCAAGGAAGAGAATGTGAGTCGTGCCGGGGAAGAATCTGAATATGACTAACACTACAATAAGAAGCCTGCAGAGAATGCGAGAGGGTGAGCATATCGGGTTATGGCGGGTATCAGGTCTACGGAGTCGGCCGTAGAGATAGTCTGAGATAGAGCGCAGTTCCGATCAATCTTCGCTCTCAGATGTTGATGTTGAATGTTTAAGTTGCGTTTCTTTTCTTTTTGCGCATCTGGTTTGGCAAACGTTTGAGCTTTTCAGTCTATTCCGTTCCGCGGGTGAGCCATCCCAAGACCGCACAACTCTGCCTTGTTTGTGACTGCTATGGCGATGCCTAAGGAGGAGAGCTACTCTTGAGACCGTGTTTTTTCGAATTCAGCAACTTGAAGCTAAGATAAAAAAGGGGGAAAAGGGGATGGCACTCCCACCAAACCGTGTGCAATGGCATCGGCCGCGATGTCCGCGGATCAACCACGTGACTCTGGTGGTTCATGATGCAGCAAAACAAAAAGGAGCATGACCGCGGGGTGAATCGAACACCCGTCTTCTCGGGACAAGAACCACAACGAGATGCTCTAACCACTAAGCGACGCAGTCTTATGAGACTCATTCATCTTCAATCAATTAATATCGCCACCAACAAACGGGTCTCGAAACCACAAAACCACGTTTGATTTGCGTTTGCTGCTTGGTGTACATAAAGGTTGTTGGCCTCGGACAGGTCCCAAAATACAAAAGGTGGTCTGAGACTGGGATCAGACCACTGTGAACCTGCAGCTTCACCACGTAACAGTGACCACCAGCACGTCGTCGGGGTAGGGTTGTCGCTCACAAATTAGTGCTAGAAAGCAAGACCATCAAAACCGATTCTGTTAATGACGGTGCAAGGCGGTTCTGCACCTCGCTTCCGTGCTAGATCCGGTCCTGTTGCTGTTTTCATCGTCGGTCGGACACTCACGATATTCAAGTTGCGTAAGGTGTAGGTATGGTCCAAGCATGCTAAGCGCGAGTATACAAGGTAGGAAGTTGGCGAGTGAGTGGAAGGATCGGGAAATGGCTCCGGTCCCCAGATACAACCAGCTTATGCGCGCGAGAGTCTCCAGGCCACAGCATTTGGCTCAGCAAGAGTTTTCAAGGGAGCGGACCATCGCTTTAAGTCGTGACAAAGGTTGACCGTCACCGTCGGAGTTTCCGGATCTAGTCAGCGTCGACCTGCGAGGCGTAATGGCGTGCACTAGGTGCACCAACCGATGGATATCGATGTTAGGTGAAGGACTGCGCCAACACCAAGCTCGATTGCCTTATACAAAGGCGCGAGGTCGTGCTCCAATGGAAGACGGGGTGTCCTCCTACTTGCACGTTGTCTCGTGTCCGACGGCTCGTTCATTTCGGAGAAACGACCCACCGCGACGGCGGCTATGAGCCGGCTCCAATGTATACTTCTTCTCGTAAGTGAAGAGACTGGATAGGCGGTGGCACAGACCCTAGAACATGCGCAGACTCTGGCTAGCCCGCATTGGCGAAGAATCAGGTCCCGCAAGGCAGATGCACTGGGCTTGCTTGTGTTGACTATGGCGCTCCTTGAGATCCACTTGAGAGCTCCGGGCTGAATCTGGACCCGACCTCGACACTTGGTGGGATCCAGAATGCTCAAAAGGACAGAGAATCGCGGTAAGGAGGGTGTCCCGGTAGTGATCTCGCCGGTTGGAGATTCAAGTTGAGACGAGGTTGAAGGAACAAAGAGACCTTGAAATAGGCTCCATATTTGATCTTTCGCGGTAAGGCCCTCATTGCAAGTCAAAATCAGCTCAAGGCAGAATGGAGGGGCTATGACGGTACGGAATGGAAAATACCCGCGGTTCTGACTGAGGTAATGTCACTCGTCGGTGCTGGGCTCGCTCCTTCCTTATGCGTGATGGCCGGCGATGTCCGACCGGATTCTTCAACCACTCTCTCACCGCAACAAACATGCTGTAATTACGCAATTCTGAGCGCGCCTACCGTTGACACGATTAAGCCTTTCCCTTTGCTGACGATATCAGATGGCTTTCCCTTGCACATCATCGCGAGAAACTCATCAAGCGCGAGACGCTTAACCCAAAGCAAGGGAGAGTTCATCGCTGCGCTTTTCGTGCGAACACGTTGGAGGACTGGGGAGACGGGGTATATATTCTGCTGTCCCATTCTACACATGCCCGTTTCCTTTTGCCCTTTCGCCCGTCGGTCGAAGCGGATGAAGTGGGAGTGGGTTTTTGGAAGGGCCAAGTGGGGGAAGGCATTTCCCCCGTTGCAGCTGTCCGTTTTCCATGGGTCCTGTGATCACGGCGTGAGGTGGAATTGTCACCCGCTTCTTCTGGCGGTCGGGTCCCGTGCAACTGATTGCCTACGCTGCAGAGGAAATCGAGGACGGCCGCCTGACCTTGACCCTTTAACAATTTTGCAATAACGAAAGGAATAGCTGCTTCTGCAGCGTGCTTGTGACTCGATGGGCCCGCACCCAGTATAAGCTAGCCTCTTTTTGTTGCTTCCATCGTGCGTTTTCTTTCGGTATTTCACACATGTGGAAGCTGAGGAACAATGAGAAGTGGCTTGTTTAGACGTGCCGGCCCTGCATGCGATCGACGTAATTGGATAAGGATGAACGTCGGTAAACAGGCCTAAGGCCTGTAAGGACGGCGGTACCGTGCCTGAGCCCGATTTTACCCACGAGGCGTCCGGCCCGGTTCTTCTCAAGGTCTCAGCGTCTTTTTGCACCGTGCCGCACGGCTCTTTCTGTCGGATCAACCCTCATCGAATCGTCTCTTACGGATTTCCGTGCTCAGTCCGTGCGCTTGTCGATTGCCTGATGCGGCAACTTTGGACGGAAATTGATGTTCGAATCCTGTCTGCGCACCTCAAACTTCGGCAATCGCCGACCGCTTGCAAGCAGGTTCCGATTTCCATGATGGTTTCGATGATCCCGAACATTCGTTAGCCTGCGAGGAACGGACGCGTTTTGGCGGATTGTTCGTCTCAAGAGTGGGCGCAGGGCTCCCCGCCTTCCCCAGGCTAAACCACACGGAGCCGAATAGGCGACGGTGACGGTTTCGCGTCCGGTATTCTCCGTTGCGACATCGCAAAACAGCTCCGACTGCTTCGCGGAGATTCTCGGCGATTTTCATGCGTCGTTTTTTCTATCCTCGGTGAGTCGCCCGCGTCAAGCCAAGCCATCTGAAGAACCACTTTACCCATTCTCGGACCACCTTGCAACGATGCACCGGGGATCTATTGCCCTAGCAAGATAGATACTTTCCACCCCGTCCTGTCGTGTCTGTTCTCTCCCCCACGCACCCCCTCCTATCCTTGAGCATTCAGACGCTTGATCGGGTGGCTTCCCTCGCGCTGCAATGTAAACGTGGGCTTCTCTCACAGGCCTTAGGCATGTATTCCTCGGCGGCTCGTGCTTCGCGCTGCACTAGCCGTCATCCGAATTTGGCAAAACTGCGAGGCAAGACAACAACTAGTCTCTCCGTGGAAGCAATCAACGGTCATTCCGCTGCGTGTGTGAGACTTTTGCACGCCTTAAGGCTATTGCCGTCGTAGTGACTATTTTGCCCAGAGCAATGGAAGACGCCAAGGGTCACTGGCGGATGTGGTGACTTCCCCAATGTGAACGGGTCGTCGATCGGGGTTTGCTGCACCACTTTGTGACATTCCGATCGCAATAGCGAGAAGAACGATTCTTTTCAACGAGGCGTCGTACTATGAGCACAATGGTTTGAGGTCGACTGTGGTATGAGTGGTACATCGATGAGTGAAACAGGCGTTGCAAAAACACATAGCAGTCATACTTATTTTGGATTAATTTGACGACTTTCCCGTGAAGACCTGCTGCTTGGAGTGAGGTTTACTTGTTCTGCGGGCGTCAACCACACGGAGTGAACGGCGTCAATAATGCTTCATTCGGACTCTGATATGTTTCAGAACCAGCAACGATCGTATAAAAAGGCCCCAAAATGCGAGAAGTCTGCCCATATCCCGATCGCTCATGCAGTGCAACGACAATTGGCCCTGCGTCACGATATCCAACTGGTGCCGGAAAGGCGGTCTTGCGACCATCCGGAGCCACGGAGCATGCTAGCTCACGTTTTGACATGTTGATGTCATGCGGCGACCACTCGATGCAATGACGAGGCTGATTATCCACGGTGAAGCGGCTGACGTCGAATGGTTCGCCGAAACCGGTGCGTGCGTCGTTGCGTGCACAAGGCCTTATCTCTGTATCCCTGCATCCCCTTCTTCCTCGCTTCTGTCTTCGCTGCGCACGTTCCCACCCTAGCAGTTCCAGCATTCTCCGTGAAGCGTGAAAGCGTGAACGGGGGGTGTACCCTGCGCCTTGCAACGGTGGTGGTCCCTGTCGTCATGACTTACCCCATGGAAGGACTTCTCCCCGCGAGTATTTGACGAGGGTGTTGTTTACCGTCGTGCCTCCTATTTGCGTGCGGTGTGGCTAAGGAGAGGAGCGGCTTATCGATCGTTGGTCGACGGCCACGAGGCGAGGGAGGCGATATATGGAAGATGCCGGGACTGAAACGTCCTAGCGTGCGTGGCGTGGTTTTCTCTTTTTGCCTTTGCTCGTCTTCCGCTCCTCGCCTGTCGCCGTCGTCAAAGTGTCATCGCTTGGAGTGTGAAGCCATGAGTGATGGTCGAGGGATTGGATGGTGGTCTGTGGCGTGGATAATTTCGGAGTTTGGAATAACGTGACGCACTGCAGCCGGTTCTTCATCTCGGAGAACGAAATTCGGAGGAAGGGAAATATAATGAAACGTCTCGGATAGAGTGGGAGCGTAATGAAAAAGAGAGGCACCCCCCGGAACTGGCACAGGCGCGCGATAAGCACGGTAAACGATGGGTGGTGGGTGGGTGACCCACTGATGTTCTTCTCGCGCAGGTTAATTGACCCTGTCCAATTTGGTGGTACGGATATCCGACCCAAAAATCAAATGGATTTCGAGAGAGTCACGCCGAGTGAGTGACATCTCGTCTTGTCTTTGTCCGATGGTGCCCACGACACCCGAGCTCGGAGGCGGACGGGACGCTTTCACGTCAGCCGTCTTACCGCGGGGAGATCATGTAATCTGGGAAATTTTACGTGGAACCCTGAGTGTCGAACGGACGGGACTTCGGACTGTCGCGAAAGTCGTCGGAGACTGGTTCTGAGGCGAGACCGCCCTCGCGTCGATCGTGTCGAAAGAAGAGATACTTGGAACAGCGGAAAGTTCAGGCGTCTCTTCCCCTTACCGTTCCTTACCTTGCTGCTCTGCCCGGGACTGAACTTTAAAAACACCTCGCTGTGGTATGCGGACGGGCACGCGAGCCTTGTGCGCATGCGTTCCCGGGGCGATCGGACATGATATTTGAATCGCCGCTTGGACTCTAGAACGTCTGCGGCTGCAAAGTTAAAACGAGTAATGTCGGGGGTAGGGTCGTTGTGCGACGGGGTCGAGACTTTGAGTGCGCTGTGGTATGGATCTGGAGCCGTCGGTAGGGTCTGGCGGGTGGGTCGGGATCCACTGGTGGAGTCGCGTGGCTGGGATCGTCACCCATGACTCGTAGAAGTACCAAGTCGAAGTACCAATGAGCATTCGTTAGATGAGATGATATGTTGGAATGAGCGGAGAACTCTCGTCTGGTCACCAAGCGGAGACGGAGTTAAGGCTCAGGATGGGGTCACCAAAATAGAATATCAAAGTGAACTATTGAATCACGGAAATGTTCTGATAAATGAGATCAAATGGGGTAGTTATTCCATTCATCGCTCAAGTTGTCCGAAGAAGTGGCGGATGG
Organism: Tulasnella sp. 427; assembly: GCA_019633495.1. Lineage (NCBI taxonomy): Eukaryota > Fungi > Basidiomycota > Agaricomycetes > Cantharellales > Tulasnellaceae > Tulasnella > Tulasnella sp. 427. The sequence continues at coordinate 83,135 of WSUD01000002.1, read as the reverse complement.
GTGTAAAGGGGCACTCTCTGGTGAGCCCAGACGCTAAAGGCGATAAAAGCGACAGAAAGCAAAGAAATCTAGAACTTGTTTCTTTTATGCTTTTGGTGACCTTGCGAGCGAAGGGGATAATGCGCAGAGGGGTATTGATTGGGTAGCGTGACACTGACTGGTCTGTATGAGGCAAGTACCTATAGATGGCTTCTCATAGGGAATGGGGGACAGGACGGGCTGTTAGCCTGATTTATCCGAAAGGGGTGCCGGAGGGACGGGAGGACCTGTGAAGACGGGGAGAACTGCCGGATGGAGTGGCTGAGGGAGGATGGATGGAATTGGTGGTGGTGGAGCAAGAAAGCGAGAGAATCGATAAAAGAGGGGGTGACGATCTGATTAACGGAGACTTGGGACAGGCCTTACGGAGAAGGTAAGAGACACTTGGGATGACGATGAAGTCGAAACCCGACGTTGCGGGGAAGAAATCTGTAGGAGGAAAAGTCCGAGGGAGATCCGATTCGACGCAACGGCGGACATGGCCAAGGAACGCGCGGAATCGGTGACTCAAGGGGGGGGTTTGTTGTTACCCCAGCGACGTCAATCGGCACTCCAATCCCCGTAGTCAACATCACGCAGCGTTGGAACACCGGAACGTGTTCTGTGGGCGTGAAGACTTGACAGCACGGCCAAGTCAAATCGCAAATATCAAACAGGGAATATTAACAGTTGGTGATAGTAGTAGGTCAACGACTGGTAACTGATTGAAAATAGAGTGTAGAGGGTAAAGTGCGTTGGGATCGTCCCTCACAGGCCTTTTGAGTAGTTCCCTGAGTTGGCCTGTGTGTGTGCATCGTCGGCCTGTCACGCTATAGGGATTGTCACGACAAGAGAGAGCCCCGATGATGGTAAAGACTTGCCTGATAAAGAAAGAGACTTGCAGAGATAAGGGTGCGTGGGTTGCAACACCGAGAGAGCAAGTAAATCCCCAGAGAGAACGAATAGGTATGGATGACATGCATATGTTGGATGTCGAGTAGCGAGTATGTGGTGCAGCTGGGAAGGAATGATGGGTGAGGGGGGGTGAGGGGGATGGGATGGGAGATGTGAGGGAAGAGTTGGTGTGGGAGTGGGAGAAGACCCAATCACTTGGATTTTGTACATGAGGCATTCCCCCCACCCATTCACGAAAAAGCTGTTATAAGGGTAGAGCGTTAGCAGGCCCAATTGTCACTAACCTTGTCCTCTTCAACCTTCCCCCTCAACCAACCTCCCCCCTCCAAGGCCTTTCGCGCTCTCTCCCCCTCCGTCTCAGAGAACGTACAAAGACCCCCAGTCAAAATGCCAGCTGCACGAAAAGGAAAAGCCCCCGCTACTTCTGCATCTTCACCCATCGCTACTGCCACCTCTTCATCATCAGCACCCTCATCCTCATCAGCACCAGGTCCATCTCGCCCATCACGAGCACGACAGGACTCATCAGCCTCCCTCCTCTCCCCAATGGACGACCCAACATCCACCTCGGAAGCCCAGCAGCAATGGACTGAGCCCCCATGGGTCGGGTTCCTCGAGACCACTGAAGACGCTCTCTTGATCCTCGAAGCCGCCCGCCGCCGTCTCATCCCACGAGTCACCCGCCGACTAGCAGATCGAGAGCGCAAACTGATCCAGAGTGGGAGTGTATTCGTCTTTGAGGAAGAAGAGAGTGGGATTAAAAGGTGGGTTTGCTGATCGTCGTCTCTCTCTTTCTGTGCGCATTGCAATGTGGACTGGGGCGTCATTAAAATTGAGCGGTGCCATCTCAACCGAGCAACCCCCGCTCCCACCCTCCCTCTCCCTCGCCTCTCCTCTCAACGTCGCTGACCCTCTCCCCGACCACAGGTGGACAGACGGTTTCCTCTGGTCACCTTCACGCATCCTAGGAAACTTCCTCGTAAGCATCTCTCTCACCCTCGCCGTCGTCATCACCCTCCTCACAATTCCATCCCACAGCTCTACCGCGAGACCGACAAGCGCAACCCAGACGGCACACCCGTCAGCCGCCCAGGTCGTTCAAACACAACCTCCGCACCACCACCTCCAAATGGCGGCGCATCCTCCCTCCTCGTCAGCGAAGACCCCACCCCCGCTGCCTACACCTCTGGCGCTCTCAGCAGGCCAAAGGAGGAGATGCTCACCGGTGGCTATTCCGCTGCCGGTTCCAGCGGACTAGACCGTGCTAGGGAACGGATTCTTTTGGGCAGCTTGACCAACAGTCAAAAGTTCAAAGAGGATGGTATGATGAAGAAGGTGCGTGCGACGGGCTCATCCACTGTGGCCGGTGTTCTGACTTTCCCCCCGCTAGACCTTCTCCCTCACCCTCCCCAACACCACCCAAACCCATCACATCGTCTCCTACTACAAAGTATCAGATGTCGAAGCAGGTCGTCTTCGCACCCCATCCTCCCTCCCGGAATTCGCAGCTCTCGAGATCTCCCCTGAATTTCTCGACAAGACCCACTTCAGAGTCCAACCCAGAGTCGAAGTCGGCGAAGACGGCCGCGTTCGATTTCGGTGAGCATCTCCAAATTCACTCACCTTCTTAGATACCCCGACTAACCAGCTGCGTCCCGTTTTCTCTTCGGTGTCTCTTGCTCTTGGGATGACGAACTCGACGATTCAATCGACCCCTCTCGTCGTGTTTCCCCTTCAACAGAGGAGAGACAAACGACGAGCCCGACAGCCCCTCCCCAGAGCCTCCCAAGGACCTCCCCGCCCCCACCTCCGCGCACCATCATCCCTCCCATGGCGGAAGCATCAGCAACGCCGTTGCCGTCGCCGTCGCGCCACCCACATCCCACGGCGCCCACCATTCCTCCCATCCGTACCAGCGCCCCCAGTCGCACCACGGCTCCAGTTCAGCTGCCTCCTATTACAGCGCTAGTGTCGCCTCCTCCCACTCGGGGTTTGGCGCCGCTAACACCGCAGCCAACGTCTACCCATCCGCCGCCGCAGGTCGCCACTCCCGCCAGAACTCCCTCTCGGCGACGTCCACGGCAGGAGCACTCGACTACGCCTCCGCCGCTCCCACCACTGTCGGAGGACTCGCTGCAGCTGCAAAGGCCCAAGCGGAAGCGAGCGCGCGGATGTACATGAACGGCGTCGCCGTCGCCGCCGCTGCCAACGGCTCGACGACCTCTGCGTCGTCCGCTGCCAAGCAGTTTCAGGCGGGATACTTTCCTAGTGGAAACGGAGTAGGTTCGACCGCGAGCAGCTTGGGTTTGCACTATCCTTCCGCTCTCTCTTCGTACACCGGATCGTCGGCCTCTTCCCCTCCCCCTCCACAACCTGCCTCGTCCTACGCTGGCTCGACCACCTCGCGCACCTCTCACTCGAGCGCCAGGTCCACCTACAGCTACGACTCGTACTCCTCCGCGTACACCAACGACAACGCTACCGGCGCTCCACCGTTCCAGGCACCTCAGCTGTTCAACCCCAACCAGCCCTCGGCGGGTTCCAACGCACAGTTCGCCACCACTTCCTACCCTGCTTCCTTGGCTCCCAACCGACGTGCCACCGCGTCGTTGGCTTCCGCTGCTCCCTCCGTCAGGAGCGGCATGAGCATGAGCACCACTACCTCGGCTGCCTTTGACAACGACGGTGGTGTGGCGGTCAGGGCTTCCAGGAGCGGATCCAGGGGAAGCGACTCTTCCTCGATCGCGTCTGGACCTGGGTCTCTCGTCAGTGCTTCCACTGCAGCAAGTTCGGAGGTGGCCACGCCCTCGATCGCCTCGTCTTCCCGTCGATCGTCCGCCGGTCTCTCTTCCCGTCCAGACCCGACGACGTTGGGGCTCAAGATGCTCGCTGCTGCCAAGCAGGAACGAACCCTTGACGAAGAGGCTGTCGTGATCAACGGCAACGGGTACGGTGACCTCGGCTTCGACGCCATGAACATGAACATGAACATGATGAACATGTCCTTCAATGGCGCTACCGGCGGCTACGGCACCATGGGTATGGTCGACGATGCTCTGGGCCTCGGCATGGACACGATGATCATGTCTCCCGTCCAAGACATCAGTCTTGGTGACGAACAACCCCCGATGACTGCCACGACCGCGACGTGGTGCGGTGCCAACACCACCACCAACAACGCCTACGACATGTCCGCCGCTTCGTCCTTCCAACAGCAATCGTACATCGACCAACAGCAGTCCCCCTCTCACACTTCTTCCACTTACTTCGCCGCCGCCAACGCTTACAGCATCCCCCCTCCAGCCCCAACTCGTCAGAAGTCTATGCCTACGTATCCTTCGTCGTCGTTGTATGCTCCCTATCAGTTCCCTGACCAGCAGCAGCAGTTCTACGCGCACCCAGGTCTGATGCGTGCGACGACGATGTACGAACCGTCGGCGACGTATGGGGCCATGGGTGGTGAGCAGTAACTGACTGGGCCGTTGTTCATCGGACTCGGCTCTGGATTTTCGTTTCTCTCTCTCTCTCTCACTTTGTTCAATCTTTCTCGTATATCTCTTTGTTCTTTCTCCTTCTATTGCATTTTGGTTTTTGTTGTACCGCCAGTCGAGCATGAATTTTTAAGTGTGATGAACACTGGCATCTATATCCCGCTGTATCTTTCTATTTGTCTCTCATCATCTCCCCGTTCTAAATCCTATTTTGTAGTATCAATGCATCGGCTCTATTCATGTGCATGATTACCTTCTACTCCTCTGCGTGTGTCGGCCTCCCTGCGTCAGCGACTCCGGCCGAACGACAGGTGGCTTCGGATCATGCATCTCATTTCCCCCCAAGACCTGCCGCGATAGGAAGGAGTCTCTCTTCCGCTCGCTAAGCTGCCTCGGACGACAGCGGCAGCGAGGTACCCACACAATTCCCCCAGACCGTCGATTGAACTATAATGTCGCGTGCCCAACCAGCGACGTGTTGTCCCTGCGACGATGCGACTCGACGAGGATGGTTTGGGGGAAACTCTCCGAACTCACGGGACGTGCGATCCCAGTTGCGCGATCGTGCCCGACAGGAGAGACGTCAACGCAAGAGCCGCACAAGCTGCAATAGGCAAATGAGCGACCACGCAGAGATATTAAAGTCTAGCTCTCTCTTCCTCTCTGATTGCCTGGAGCGTTACGCGAACGGGTCGGTTTTCATTTGGCAAACGAAATCGGAATCGGTGGCACCGCTTCGAAATGAGATGAGAGATGGGAGAAACGCCACGCGCCCTTTGGTAGCCTTTGACCATCGTCGATATTGAACCTACCGTTACTTCAGGCCCTTTTCGATCCCCACGTGTTTCATCCCATGTCGCCGCTGAGACTGGCCTGAGATGTAGATAGACATGAGCGTGCTCGACCGACGCAGTGTCTCTTGATAGTGGGCAAACGCCCACACACATGCCATTCCTCAAGATACCGTGAAGAACAGGCGGAGAGGTTTTTCTCCTTGTAGGTGTCTCAGGAGATGATAAAGAAACTCTCCGGTCCTCCGTTTCTTGAGTATCTGACGGTCGGGACTGAGGTGGGCCCGTAGGTCTGCCTTTCGGAGACACGACCTTCGACTCGAGCTCGCAGGTCGACGGTATTACCTAATTGCGCGGCCCGGATACGACTGTAATTCTCCAGCTCAAGCCCGGGTTGAAAGTGTAATATGTTGGGTTTGAGGCGATGTCGCGTACCCTCATCACGATCGGAAGCGAGTCGATGCGGCTTCAGAGCGAGTCCTTGACACATGATTACCAGTTCGACAAGCTGGCAGATGATATTAACATTGATATATGATACTTGAGGGGTAAGCAACATCTCGTAATATCCTTTTGAGTTTTGTCAGTATCCCCCCACCCCCTGTATCCGTGAATCCAAAGACCGAAGTTCAAGTCGGCCGAACCAAGCGAGTTAATGTTCCACTTTACGCGTATTGGATCATGGCAAATTTCTCCCTATTGGTCAAAAGGCGGGTATCGGTGATGTCGTATCACTCTGCTGGAGATATTGACTGTCCTTTATGTCATACAGTCAAAGCAGCCGATTCGCGCTCATGGCCGTCGCAGACACCGGCCCGCGAAGTTGACCGGAGTTTCTCCAGGAGCTGTCAAGAGGAGTGCTAGTCCCGGGAAGAGAAAAGGAACGGGGGGAAGGGGACATATCCTGCCCGCTGCCGATTGGAGTGGCTATTCGACCTTTCTCTAGTAGGTATCTGCTCACCAACGAGTGACAGCGCAAGAATATTTGTTGCTCTACGCGATGAGTGGTGTGGGAAACGAGCTTGCCACGATGGGAATGCCCCGCAACAACGACGGAAGGCAATGGAAGGGGTGAATGTGAACGTCGTTTTCCAACAACGCGATTGGTTGGCTTGAGTGTCGCATCGCCCAAGCGTGGAATCCCACCGGAGATTCACCACCCAACGAGCTTCTTCTCCTTTGTAATAGTGGAATCAATGGCTTGAATACCTTTGTCCGTTCAAGTTGTCTTGCTCTTATACGGTGAACACCGAATGAATGGTTATATCACCCGGCAGTGACAACGGGATGTAACAGCTTTGCACGTCGACTTCAGTTCTTAACTACCGCTACGGACAGAAAGTGCATGTACATATGTCCGGCTGACCTCCCATCCCCTAAGATAACATCCGGCCAATAGGAGATAATTCATGAAACCCATGTCATCATCGCTTTTTCCCGAAGGCGAGGGTCATTGAAAATGGGACAGATGAGATCAAGCAGACATCGCCGCTACGTTCAACGAGGAAGGAAGGAGCCAAAAGGCGGTATTAAGACTTGGATTTAGAAATCATCACTCGAAGGTGCACGTGACATGACATCAATCACGCCTCTCTGAAGTGATGCAACGAGTGACGCACTACAGTCTTGCAGTACAGAATAAGTGAAAAGCGCGATACTCAAGTCCTGCTTCTAAATCATTCAGAAGGATGTGAATGACTTTGGGATTACAACGAAGAAATCTCGGTTACAGTGTACTATTGCTGCCTTAGGGAAGATCGCTGTGTGACGGAGCCTCGCTCCAGCTACGGAGGTATCCTGGTCAATAGAAGTTATTTCTAGATACATACAGGACACTAGGGTCTGTTTCAGAGAGCGTAAATGTATATGGCAACTATATAGTTTTGAAGGAAGTGGGCACGGTGCAAAAGTGGGCTCTTGGGTTGACTGACTCCGCAATCCCCACGCCTCGTCACCGCACTCCTGCCGATTCTTCTGTCCAATGGCGAACAGCTCTCAGGCTTACATCTCTAAAAATCTCGGAGACCTCTTGGAGACCTTCCAAGTCCCGACGGATGCGAGCGAACGGGTCGAAATCACCAATGTTCAAACGGTTGCCTCATACTCTTGGGTCGAGGCTCCTACACCAACGATAGTCGTCCCAGGTGCAACCTCTGGAATGTCTTTAAACTCAGGATTAAAATAAAACTGACGCTGGTGCTAAGCATCACCCAGGGTGTGGAGTAACGGCCAGAGGAGAATCAAGCTCTCTCCAGACCGAGGCTATTTCAACGCCGACGAAACCGAAGTTCGGATGGGCAAACTTGGCTCGACCTTAACACCAATCTTTGCGGCTCTGGACCACCTGCACCCTTCTAAAACTGATACTAGTGAAGATGTATCATCAGACGGGGCAAGCCCAGTGGATTTGCGGTCCATTGACGTCGTTTGCGAGAGGAACGCTCTCCGGAAGCTATACCGCCTCGCAAATTTTGACAAGAAGGATCGAAAAGGGTGGAGGATCGACGTTGAGCTTGGAGGAAAGACGTGCTTATTCACTTCAATTCAAGCGGCCAAGAAAGTTTACCTAAAGGGCAACTCGGGTTGCGGTTACGGTTACGAGAAAGCCTCAACCTTCGACCCCGGGTACGGGGTGGAAACCACACAACATCATCGCATCACAAAGTTGGTAAGTCAAATACATCAGAAAAGTAATAAATGAAGCTGAAACTACCTGAAGAGCTTCGGCGATGTGATTATCCTGCTCCGCTACGAAGTCGACGCATGTATACTTCCAGCAGCCAAACCCAAGGCCAAACCGACGTCTCGTGAACTCGAGAAGAGCTCATCTCCAAGCCCAAAGTTTCCTCAAATATCGATTATCTCTTCAGGAGTCTTGTCCGCAGTCGTGCCACAGTCTTGTCTTCTTGAAATCAAGACCCGTACCCTAGCAGGCGAAATTGACTGGAGGGAGATCTGGCCCCAGCTCTTCCTCAGCCAGACTCCAAATCTTTACATCGCCAGACATCAGCAAGGACTTTTCTCGGGGACATCGGTGACAAAGTACGATATGACTAGTCCAGGACTGGAGAAGGCCGCGAAAGCAGCGGAGAAGCCTATGGCAAGAATGCACGAGCTACTGAGGACCATGATTAATATCATAAGAAAACATGGAGAGGGTGTCGGAATGGCTCTTACTTACGATGGAAAGGAGTTAGCGCTGTACAAGCGCAAACAAGGAACCGGTAGGGAAGTTGGTTCAGCAATTCTCTCGAGATTCAATGATGATGCGGCATAGCCATGCGCTCGTATGCGACTGATAGGGCTTTGTACTATGAATACTGTAACCCTATGTTCATTGTAGCATTTGATATATACTGCACATACTAACGGGCCGTTTGCCTCTTTACCTGTAGCTAGTCCGACAAGAAACGCAGTTTCCTTTGATGTCTTTAGTGTTTCCAGTCGTTTCACTAGGAGTGACCGTTATCCATCTGCACTCGCACTTGAGACCCTCATACCCCTCGTGATATTTCTCACGAACATCGTAATTCCTCCTACCAAGCGTCGGAATTACTTAACGCAGAAATAACAACATTTATCTCAGGCAAGTAAGCCGTCTAATGACGTGTTTGTAGTTTCCCGGCACGGGGTGCAAGCCTTACGCCTCCCCATCTTCCGACATCCGGCTGGCGAGCCCAAATTTGGTTTGACATAATGACGCAGTCTAGTATGTCGTGGCGCATTCTACATCATGGTTCTCTAAGATGACAGTCGGACGTGTCAACAGTCAGCTTGGAAACACACCGTTGAAGTTAGATCTTCCTCCTGTCGTCTGCCGGTGTCTCTCGGCGAGCTCCTGAAGCTTCGGAAGCAGCACCTGATGGAGGTTTAGTGGAGTTCAACGATCCGAAATATCTACATGTAGCGCGTTAGGCTATTTGCCTCAAGAACTCCCGCTAGGCTGAAACACGGAAATAGGCTTACCACGTCACCTGGACACAGCACAATACACTCACCCAGCGCTTTTCCACCGAAATACAAAACTACTTGGGTCTACAACCATTTCATGCCCTTAACGCGTAGATATTGTCTTGGCGGACACATCGAGGGACAATGCCGGAGAATCCATCTTCGGGGGCAGAAGTGACGCAGATCGACGGAGGACTCGGTTAAACCGTCATCGACCTGGGAAGTTCGACGATTGGCCAAGCCCATCCCAAAGCGCTTCCTCTTCGGCGTCAAGTAGCCCTCGAAGCTGACGAGTGTCGAATCTCGGGACATTCGATGCGGCATTGAGACATGCCAAGGAGATACACCGCGACAACAAGGCGGGCAATGACCGTGAATGGACATGGTAATCCCCGCTCGGGGCGTCGAGGTCGAGTATAAGAAACGCAGCATGAGAAAGTCTCAAGCTCTTTCTTCAGTCCTTATTTCCCTCAAAATCGCAAAATGAAGCTCTCCACTGCCGCCGCCCTTGCCACCCTGATTGCATCCGCTAGCGCACACGCTACTTTCCAATATTTCTGGACCGATTCTTCGACCTCCACTAACACCTGCGCACGCACCCCACCAAACAACAACCCCACAGGTAAGCAGCAAAGTCATTGGGAGGTCTGATAACCTTTAACCCGTACTGCAGGTACCACCGCGAGTACAATTTCATGCAATGGCAACGGAAATACGCCCGCGGCGTCAACATGCACAGTCGCAGCTGGTTCAACCGTTGGTGTTGAGATGCACCAGCAGCCTGGTGATAGGACGTGCACAACTGAGGCTATTGGCGGTAACCATGATGGCCCCGTAATCATCTACATGTAAGCCCAGCCCCCGACGGCGCCAATCGTGACTTTCATGAATACTCACCAAGAGTTTACTAGGGCAAAGACCAGCAACGCAGCCACCGAGAGCAACACAGCCGGTCTCAGCTGGTTCAAGATCGCCCAGGAGGGGTTGATATCGGCTCAGCCCTCCACGCAGACCTACACCTGGGGTACTGACGACTTGAACGCGGTATGACGATATCTTTGCCTGATCTTCCAGCTTACGCGACTGATATGTGAACTGTTCATCCAGAACTGTGGCAGGATCTGGTTCAAGATCCCTTCAGACATCGCACCCGGAGACTACCTCCTTCGTGCCGAAGTCATTGCTCTTCACGTGGCTGGTAGCTCTGGCGGCGCTCAGCACTACGAAACTTGCTACCAGCTTACTGTCACTGGAGGTGGATCCGCTAACCCTCCTGGTGTCAAATTCCCTGGCGCTTACTCTCTGGTGAGTACTTTGGTATCCTCTAGAAGACTCTCAACTCAAAGCCAGTCGCCATCCATAGAACGACCCGGGCATTCTGTTCAACATTTATACCAGCTTCACCACCTACCCCATCCCCGGTCCCACCGTCTATGGAGGTGGAGGACCCGTCACCGTTCCGACTACCACGAAGACCTCTTCCACCACCTCGAAGCCTTCGACCTCCAACACTACCTCAAAGACCACCACCACTACCACCAAGACTACCACCACCACAGCAAGTGGTGCTACTCAGACCCTGTACGGTCAGTGCGGTGGCCAAGGTTACACTGGACCCACTGTGGTAAGTGGCTTTGATTGGCCGTGTTTGATGGGAGAGACTCTGACAATATGCATCACTATAGTGCCCATCTGGATCCAAATGCAACAAGCAAGGCGACTACTACTCCCAGTGCGTGCCTGCTTAGATTTGCATTTGCATCGCTTGTTGCTTGTATCAGTCGAATATACTTTGTTCCTTCACTCTTGCGGTTGCCTGACAAGGTTAAGAGGTGTGATCAAAAGAACAAAGAGCAAAGAGCAAAGCAAACTTGGTGCGATTAATTTCAGAACAAACTCGTGTATTTATGAGTCAATTAGGAAATCCAGCAAAATCCAACTCTTTACTACAATCGTCCTCGTTCTCGGAGGAGTAATACTCATAATCCGTGCCAGAATCGCTCTCTGTCCCCGTTAGACTTTCGCAATCTTCAAGAACTTCCACTATGAAGTTCCCCACTGATTCCTTGAGAAAGCCTAGATCCTCCGATTTTACGTTAGAGGAGTCCCATCCACGAAGCATGACAGACTTGAGCGGTGTGACGACCGGATTTTCCGCCTGACACCTTGCCCCTAATCGACTGTCGACAATCCGAGCAACGATGCTTGAATGAAGAAGCAACTCATTGTCCAAGGTTAGGTGCGTTAAGGTACGGCATCACTCTGCCCTGCTCATCTGACTTGCAGAGGGACAGGAGGTCGCTATCTTGGAGGTCGCAGCTTGATAGTCGAAGATCTCGGACGAACGCAAAACTTTGAAATAAAAGGTGCCGTTCGGCCGGGGTAGCGTGAAAGTCGTGGAGAGAAATCGTAAGGATGGAAGGATGACGGCGTATGAACTGATTATGGCAGTTTCGGGATTTGCACCAGTAAAGTCTACGATGGTCATCGTGAAAGAGGACAGACTCGGAAACGTGCTCAAGCACTCGAAAAGGGGAAGTTCTGGTGCTACGATGTGGATGCACTGCAGCGTTCGCAGATTGGGAAGAGAAAGAGCCGGAAACATCGCGTCTTGGTCGCTCACAAGCTTGCAATCGATAAGTCTCAAAGACTCGAGGCGTTGGGCTGCTTTCAGAGCGTTGAGGAGCTTATTGAACCCGATCAGCAAGCTGTCCTGATGTCCGGGCGAAGGAGGCGGGATAATGAAAGTACTCCGAATGTCCACATAGTTGAATAGCTACCGTGAACGGTGATTCGTTCTGGGCATGGTGCGTCGTGTCCCATCTGCTCCGCTGTCGGATAGTGGTCTTCGCTCCACCCATCGACTTCTTTCTCCATTTCTCCGAGCTCTATCTCTTTAAGCTCCGATCCTAGACAGCTCGTCATTGCTAGTTCGAGGACCTGCATTACTTCGAAGAGCCCCGGCAAGTGGAACTGCTGGCACTTTAGATCCCGAACACGATGTCTATGTGTCCTCAGCTTCGACATAAACACTCGATACCGCTGATACCACCAGTGTCCAGTAGTCCCACAGTGGGGGGACGACTGCGTCGATAGACAGTGGCGTTGATCTAGACCGTTCAAGGTGAAGGTCAACCAACGAAGGAGGGAGCCTGATGCTGATAGTTGACCACAGTCTCGGATGATGAATAACGACATCTCGGGAGAATTGATTGACATGGGAAAGGGTCCTAGGCATTAGAGGATGATCCTGTGTCGCGATCAGGAAGATTTCTCCAAGAAGTTCTGGAGGAAGCAGCAGGTATTGCGAGCGAGAGTTCCTGGCTGGAGCGAGGTCCTTTCTCCTTGCGAGAGACGGCTTCGAGATACTACAGACGTTTCTGCTTTTTTCGGCGTACCCCGGTTTTGACGAGGTTGCACGGCGAGTCCGAAGACTAGGAATTGCGGGTCAGGACCAGATATTTGATTGACGAGGACGACGTCCACAGACCGGATGTCTAACATCTCAATCACATCGGAGAAGAAAACCTTTACCTCTTCCGGTGTATTCTGATAGATTTCAAACATCCTGGTACAATATCAGTCCAATGCGCTGTTCCGCTTGTTAGAACGCACCGCGCAACAAGGCCTATAGGATTCCATTCCTCGACGGATGTGCTGTCGTCCCGATTAGAGAATTTCGGCTGAGTTTCATCTTCTTCGTCTCCCTTGGTACGATGGAAACAGTTTGCCGCTTCAGAGATAATTGGGTAGAAGTCACTGTCGAATTGACGCAGTGTATCTAACCGCTCTCTGTTCTCCTGGACAATCATCCGATGCTCATCCACGATAAAAAGAATAAGTCGACGTCGTCCATATGTTCGGCTCCCGCCATCTTGAGCACCTGAATCGAGGCTTTACTCTAGATGCAGGTGGATTGTCTCTTTGAGAGAGCTGGTGCGCAAAAGATGAGACGGCCAATATCAGACGCGAGTACTAGTAAAGATATGGGCAGATATTCAGAGAGTCAACGCGGTCAATGAAGGTGATGTTTTTGCAGGATGCAAGTCCACGTTAAGGTCTTTCGGTTTGGGGGAAATTGGCCGAAGTCGTTCAAAGTTGAATTGTGATGCTCGGTCCAAACAAACCCACGCCTCGCCAGGTCCCCCGGACTAAATTGGAAATTAGACGATTTAGATAATTGTTGTGAGCCCGATATCATACAATGGATCAAATACAGCTAAAATGACGAATGACGACTAAATCTACTAATCGAATGCCAGCTCATTCGGATCGACATCAGACCAACAACACTCGTAGTCCGTCTCACCCTCTCTGTTCGAGTTAGAATCTACGCCATCCTCGGAAGTTGTTTCAAAAAGGACAACACCGCACGGATTTTGAGCAAGTGTGAGTTTCATCTCCTTGAGCTTTGAGTTATGCCAGCCGCGCAATACGACGGAATGTAGCGTCTCGACCTTTGATCCTTCTGCAGCTACATTGTTGGCAGATCGACTCGCTAATAGTCGTAAAACGGTTTGCGATTCGATACCCCATTCGTTTTCCAGTGTAATATGGGTCAGGTTTAGCATCATAATGCCGCCTTCCCCATGAGTGCTAGAGGCATCTAGGATGGCTAAATCCTCATCTTCCAAAGCGCAGTTTGAAAGCCGGAGATGGGTGGCAGAAGGAAAACAGGCAAATATCATATGCCAACCTTGGTTAGTGCTGAAGAAATCGTCCAGATGAACGATTTGTATCGATGCATGTCGATGCATGAATCTTGAGAAGTCGGTATCAGGTCGTTCGTCGTCAATGGCCACGTAGCTCATTGTCAGAGTCCTCAACTCGGGGAAGGGACCCATTTGGTCGAAGAATGGAAGTCCTGGAGCTCCTGAGTGATCCAGTTCGAAGGCGCGGAGACGAGGTAGTGAAACGGTAGGAAAGTCATCTGCATCCTCGCCAGTTATGAGCAGGCGAGAGAGGGTGAGGGTTTCAAGAAGAGGACATCGACCCAGAGCGGCCAAATACACCCTAAACGGAAGGTCAGAATTTTCCGAGATTTCGAGATGTGCCAGCTGGTTGAACGAAATGGTCCTGAAAGCCCAATTCGTGTGGTGCACGCCATAGACTGCGAGGCTCTCCGGCATGAGCCGGCTCTCCTTCCAACCGTCATCGAGATAGGTGGGATCTTGAAATGGATGTTCGAAGTCCTCTCTTCCTCCAATTTCCAGAACGCTGAGCGCCTTGCCCAAGGGACTCGTGAAGAGGAAGTTCAGGATTTCGAACGCCTGAGGTGCTTCTGAGAAATATTGACGAATTTTCAGCTCTTGAACTCGATGACTGTGAGGCCGCGCGGCGGATAAAAAGTCATTGATCCTTTGTAAAGCTTTGGGCGTCCAGTTGTCGTGGAGAGGTGGAACGACCGCATCGACGACCAGCGGCACGGATTTTGAACGTTCAAGGTACAGTCCGGCAATGCGAGGAGCGAGCTTGATGCTTATAAGAGACCAAAGCTTTGGCAAGTTGGTGGCGACATGTCGAGAGAACCGGTCGATGTGCGAGAGGGTGATCGGCATGAGCGGGGCATCTTGTGCTGCAAGAAGGAAGATTTCCCCGACGATTTCTGGGGGGAGATATTGAAGAGGGAGGGCGGTGTTGTCATGTAATGAGGGAGTTGCATCCGCTGCTGCTTCAGCGGGTCCCTCAAGCGCAGCGTCGTCCTTGGTCTCCACTTGAAGTGAACGCAGCTCAGCGAAACGACGTTCTAACCTGACAATAAAGCCGGTCAACAGCGAGAATGTCCCATATCCTCATCTGTGATTACCTCTTCTCCAAGCTTTGGATCAAGTCAGACCATACATTACGGGCTTCCGGAGGCATATTTGTGAATACGGCAAGCATCCTGAATTGCAACCAGCGTGTCACCATCATTCCTCTGGCAGGCTGCAGTTGGGTTGTACTCACCAGCTGGCAAGCTCCAGAGGATCCCAATTCTGCTCGTAGGTTGAATCTCCAGGATCAGACACCTCAGACATGTTGTCATCGGCTTCGCCGCGAATCTTGCTGTCGAGCTCGTTGACCGCGACCATGAGGATATCGAGGAAGTTGGAAACAGGGAACGGACGAAGCGTTTGTATCATATTCAGGTTCTCCTTCAGCAGTTGAAAGTGTCTTTGAAACGCTCTGAAGAAGAATTGGAGGTCGGTGATGCTTTCTTCAGGGTTGAGGTTGATGCGGATATTTGGGTTCCGCGACACAATTGAGATGAGGTCTTTGGACATTCCTCTTAAGAGAGGAATGGTGGGAGTGCTTTCGGGAGTAGATGTAGTGTCCATGTTGCAAGTAGAGATGAGATTGAGCAGGAGGTCTGAAGGGGATCATGATCAGTTCATGGTGAAACTGGGCGAAAATCCATCTCCCACGACACCGACACACTCTTTACCAGTCCACCAATGTCGTCAAAAATTGTTGTCACTAATCCCCTTCCAATATATATAATATGTACGTCTAGCGGTACAAGCGACGCTTACACCATAAAGATGATAGGAAAGGAAAGCAGAAAGAGTGGAGAGATGGGCTATGAGAATAATAACAAAATGTACGACAGCGAAGGAAAAGCGAAGGTGAGACGCGATAACAAAGAATTTTACATTGGCAAATGGCTCTTCTGATCGTCCCGATCTGGCCATCCATCACTATCGTCGTCTAGTTGACCTTTCTTTGCTGCCGAGTTACCATAATGTGCCTGTGCACCCCTCTCAATGTCGACGTTGACGTCCACGACCTTCGTCACCTCAATTCCACCGAGTCCGAAAGCCTGGTGATTATGGCTGGCCGTGTGAGATACGGGGTTGAGAGCGAACGAGTCCATTCCAGTCTGGTTGCGCTTGCTCATGCTCATCTTGCGAGTGGTGTTTCGATTGTTGCCCATAGTGTTACCGATGACCGCCTGGCCGGAGGTCGTTGGTCGGGAGTTGGATGACGGGCCGCCAGCGAAGCCGTCGTAGAGTATGAAGACATTGCGGAAGACAGCAGTGGATGCGATCACGGAGACGACGAGGGCGAAGGGAAGGGCAAACTAGGAAACGATTCATGCACGTAAGCGAGGAAACTCGCGATATATGATCACGAAAGGGAAAGACGTACGATGTTCATGACTTGGTTGAGGGTAAGCGCGGCGAGAACACTTTGAAGCAGGTTGGCACCGAAAGCGGCAGCGAAATAGACCTGGGGAGGAGGAAACGACTGGTTGGCACCAAGACTCTGGCTAACACATCGAACGGCGGACCGACTTACAATGCCGTCGCGGAAGAGCAGGTTAGAGATAGCGCTGCTACTCCTTGCCTTGAACAGGCGATACGCGCAGAGGGCCATGATGACAAAGTCAAAGGCCATAGCTGAAGCATTGCTGTCAGTGAATATATCGCCGAGTGGATCATAAACAATACTCACTGTAGGAAAATACAGCGACGATGAGTGGGTTAGGGGCGGTTGCCAAGATTACACACGACCTTCTCTGCTCGTTCCATTCGGATCGCGAGTAACGGAAGGTCTGAATCCAGAGAATAATCTGCACGAGGAGCATACAACCGAGTGGGATCCAGACTCGCTTCTTCTGGTGCCACACAGCAGCAGTGCGAAGAAGTAGAATGCCGGAAGAGACAGGAGTGCCGATGGCATCGGTGACTGGCGTCAATCAAATCTGTTAGCAAGCCGCAACAGAGCTCGCCGACAGGAAGCTCACCTTTGGAGATCCACACGACCTGGATGCAAGGAATTTCTAGAAAAGCAGAGATGGGCTGTCAGTGCTGGAGGGCCGGCTTAGGAAAGCCAAAGGACGTACTGGAGATGGCGTTGAGATTTACGGCATAAGCAAAAATGTGCAAGATCATGCATATCCTTGCAATGAAGTAAAGTAGCTATCCAAAAGCTCCATCAGTGCGGGCTCGGACAGGGGTGAGTTGAGAGAGAACATACCATCGGCCATCGGAACTTCCGCTTGCCGCTGATGATGCTCCAGTCGAACGGCAGAGTCGACAAAAAGTCCCAAGCGGCAATACCGCAGAGGACCAAGACGAATTTACCATATATCGCTGTGGACGATGATGACGATCAGGGATGACGATCACTTCAGCCCAGACGAATGATGGAACTGACCAGCATCCTTCTGGATCTCTGCCTGCGAATGCCAATCCTTTGCCATGGTTTTTGATCGACAGTGACGAGAAAGAGGCAGTGGATGGAGGGGGGTGGGCTGAGACGAAGAGCAAGAATCCAAAACCCATCACGACCGAGCGCGGGCACCTTTTAAGTCTGATTGCGAAGGTAGACAGAGTTGTGATTGACGACCCTCGCCAAACCCCAAGGGACGGAGAAGCGGAAGTCTGGTCAAGTTTGGCCAATCAAACTCAGAGTTCCCCCGGTGCGGGATCCATGGGGGCCTGTCACTTGCTTCTGTGTGTTCCAATTAGTTAGGCATCCCCGCTTCTCGTTCTTCGTTTTATTTCTTTTAGCCTGGACAAGTTGGCGCAAGAAATTCCGACTTTTCCTCAACAACGGGTCCGCCGACAAGACGGTGGCTGGAACGGAAATCGGTCGGACATTGCTTCGGGCACCAACTGGTCAACGCATCCCGACATTGGAATCGACTAATCCCCCTGATAGTGTGGCCTGGATTGGACTTTCTGATTAGGAGAGAACATTTGATGGTTGGAATTGCCGCGCAAAAAGTGATTGATGAGTCCGGGCACGTGTCGGGTACCTCGGATCTCTTTCGCCTCCTGACCGTGCGATCCCCACGTCGTTGAGTTTCAGACATCTGGCTTCCATCACAGCCTGAGCAGATTGATGCCGATGCAGCCATTCAATTGGTTTCCCCATCGATTCCACGCTCCGTAGGGTCGACGAACGCTCACAAAAACCCCTCGGCCGTCGCTCTCGACTTCGCTGAATTGATTGCGTCGTTACGGTGGCTTTCCACCATCTGCCTCCCTCTGCCTGCTGCTGCATTTGAGCAAGCCCTCGGGTCCATGTCGTCACTCTAACGCTACGGCCAAGAGGTTTTATGGCTTGGGAACGATGACAGCACGAACTCGCAATGTCTCGCAAGGGGAGGGCACGGACCCGGGTACCCCCACCTCCCCGACATTCTACGGCCCCTTGGACATCGGTGGCTGGTGCGCAGCCTTCTGGGTTAGGAAGCGACAGGAACCAAGGCGGGGGGTTCGAAAGTTCCGCTTGGGACAGCAGGAGCGGGCCAAGCGTTAGCCGGTCCGGACGCCGACCTAAACGGGAAATGCAGTCCAAAAGTCTAAGGGTCGTTGAACCGCATCAGCAGATTTCCAACACTCCTTAAATATCCAAAACGCTTCCCCGGTCTTCTTTCCCTCCCAATTGCTAATCGATTTTCCTCTCTTCCTCTTCAAGCTAACGAAACGGCATGGACAGGGGGTTATCCTGCTTTCCTCGTAACTCCTTGCTGCTCGGTCGCCGTAACCTACGGACCGAAACTATTGAGTGCCGCATGCTCTTCAAACAACGTGTAAGCACCGTGGATTGTAGACAAGCTGCCCGTTTCTTCTGTCCGTCATCCCCGTCCATGACTTGAATCGTACTTGATGGGTCTCCATCACCAGATCAAGCCACCGGCCTTAGCGACACCGAAAACCCTCTTCAATGTCGACGATGCGATGCTCGAGGACGTTCGCGACAATAGACAACGTTGCGATTGACTTCGACTATGTGACTTCGGGCTGGGGGTTCCACGCGCTAGAAGATGTTAGGTCAGGGTTTCGGCCTCATCGTTCTCATTTCCGGATCCGATGAACCGTGCGCACTTGAAGAAGCCCAAGTGCGTGCAGGCCGCTCATCTAGGAGTATCGATCATTTCCCAAGCCCTAGATTTATTACTTTTGAGGATTCAAGCTTTTCAATTTATGTCTCTCGAGGCAGGTAAATTGACCAGAGGTCAATCGCTCCGTCAAATAATCAATATGTACATGTTCGTTACATTACTGAAATTTGACTATATAAGCATCATAGGGTCAGTTTGCGACCTCCGAGCTGTTAAAATACACGTATTTTAGGACTGGATCATTAACTATCACATCGCCTCGAACACCAGATCCTATGCAATATTTGAGATTCTATGAATCGTCATGCAATCCACTGGGAGTCCATAAAGACCTACTGCATCGTTATAGACCGCGTGGTTGCGATACTGTTCCCGAAAGGCGATGGCGTTGCTAACAAAGACTAGCCGCTTCGTGATGTATGACAGGACGGAGGTGAGGAGATAATCACCTGTAAACAAAGTCAACAGGCCATAGCTTAGAGATTTCAGGAAGGATCGAATTACTTACTTCCGGCCGCGCTCCAAATAACGCGTATCGAGTTATCGATAGGGCAGACGCTCCAGATGGCTTCCCAAGTAATACCTGAGCCAGCGTTGCTTGACCATGCACCGTCGGAGGAGACTAGCAATGCCCATCTGGGGAGCCCACAAAGTAAGTGATCAGTAGAAGAATAGGAATATCCAAGCTCTCACTCTGAGGATCGAGGGCCGAGGTCTCTCCGGCCATCCTGACTAACAGCCAAGTACCTCGCGCCATCCGACGAGTTCTAGCAACGACCCACTCCAAAATGAGTCAAAGTGTGACTTATTTCAGCTCCATGATAGACGTACCAGCATGGTCAGTCTTGTAGGGACGTGCGCGCATCCTTGGGTGAACTGCACCCGAAGCGCTTGCGCTCGATCGGAGCACGTCCCAAACGCCGCTTTCGACGAGGACGGAACCCTAGAGATGGTCGACGAGACGTAAAGAGCTCCTGAGCCGTGAGAGTGAATCCGTATGTATCCAGTTCTAGTTCCTTGCATACTGAGAGATGACATCGCGGGTATAATGTCTGATTCGGCACTCGCAGCTGGAGAGGGCTCTGGCGCAGCTGCCGGCGTAGGGATGGACGAGCTATCGTCAAATGATAGTCAAAATCCATACTTGGGAGATCCCTTCACTTTCAATCGATCAGAAGAGATGAGACTTGTCTTACCTCCTTCCAGGCGCAGCACTGCTATCTGACGCCGGCCACTTGGTCATCATCGCTTTCTGCAACTTCGCCCAATCGTCGGCGATCTCCGAGTCGAGCTGAATGTACCATCTCAAAGCAGCTCCCGACATGCAAGTAGAGACTAGCTCGACGATCCAGTCGGTATCCTTGGATCGACTCGAAGCTCTAGCTTTGCGTCGGATTTGCTGAACGAAGCGTTCGCACTCTGCACCATCGATACCTTCGAATGTGATATGGTCGTCTGTATACATAGGAGTTAGTCAGTAGCTCAGACTTGGCAACATGAACAACAGACCTTCCATCAACAGTGCTTGCGATTGAGTGTTGGTGGTCAGGGTGCTCCGCAGGCAACGACAGATGAGTCACGTGAAGGAAGCGCTTTAAACGTTTCGAGCGTCTAGCAGGTGTCCACAGCATTTGCCAATAGACACCTCACACATTGCATACCCGGAGATTTCGTGCATCGTAGATGTGTACACCTATCGATTGATTAACGACTTGGACACTTCTTTCCAAAGACGCCTAGAAAGGAATTCCCAGTAGTCATATATTCTGCGCTACAAATAGAGCCTTCAGGCCCACGACACAAGAGGTTTCTGTTCACATATATTTCGATAATCCGGTTCAAGTTTTTAGTTGCGACGTGAGATTATTCCGTGGCCGAAATCACATCATCCTATCCCAAGGTCGGCTCTGAGTGTTTCACGCCGGCACAATTGACTATCTCTACTGTGATCCTCCATGAAGATAGCTCCTGTGCTGAGTCGAGAAGGTTTTCTTGACGTGGGGTTATCGGTCAGAGAAACTACGGACCACGAATCCGGGGTTCGAGCGGAATCGCCCTACTCTGTCATCCTCGGTATCGCGATCTCGTAATACTCTTTGAAATTTGAAGTCTTCACACCGCCGTGTTCGCGTGGGGCAAACCGATGTCGAATGGCATGAAGAAGCTACGCCATGAGTGACCGATAAGATGTGAATGGAGAGTGCCACCGTCGTGGTGAATGACGGTGGTCCCTGAGTCCTTTTGAAAGTGCGGTCACCTGTGAAGGTAACAACGAACGGGCCTTGTTCGGCCTAAACCATTGTGAAACAACAACCAAGAGTTGATCCCAGTCCTTTCCTTTCATTGTGGTCGCTGTTGTGAACGATGCTGAAGCAACAAAGAGCCTTCTCAGATCGAGTAAGCGGGCTCTGCGAAATTTGGATTTGGACCGCACGTGTTGACGTCTTCGCTCCCTAACCTCCCATCTCCATCGCCAACCGCTACTCCCACCGCTCAAAAAATGGCCGAACTCGACCCAACCCAGCTCGCTGTCGGTGCAGCAGTTGCCAGCGTCGCCGCAGCCTATTGGTGGGGCCAGAGTGGAGGGAAGCAGGCAGCCGGGAAGGATGCCGCTCGCGTGAGTACTGCAACAGAGTCCCTTGTCATTGTCTCGGTCTTGCCTCGGAGCGCTCACTCAGGAGCGTCAATGTCTTTTTTCTAGATATCTCAACTTGAGACAGAGCTCGCCGACGCCAAAGCTCATGCTACCAAGCTACAGACACAGCTCGAAGAGCAGCAGGCAAAGCTGAAGCAAGCGACCGCGGCAAAGGAATCCACTCAGACCAAGCTCGATGCAGCTCTAAAGCAGAACGAGAAGGCGTATCAGGAGCTGATTCTCAAGGATGACAAAACAAGTGATCTAGAAAATCAGTTAGCCGCAGAAGCTGGCAAATCTGCAAAGGAGTTGGAGGACGCCAAAAAGGCGGTCGATGACGCCCAGGCAAAATTGGAACCCGCTCTTGCTCAAGTCCGCTCCCTCGAAACCGAAGTCGCAACTCTTCGCCAACGTCTCGAGGCCGCTGAAGGTCTCAGGACCGACTTGGCTTCGCGACAGACTGCTTCTGCTGAAGAGGTAAGA
Source organism: Tulasnella sp. 427 (assembly GCA_019633495.1). Lineage (NCBI taxonomy): Eukaryota > Fungi > Basidiomycota > Agaricomycetes > Cantharellales > Tulasnellaceae > Tulasnella > Tulasnella sp. 427. The sequence goes on along the minus strand of WSUD01000002.1, from coordinate 61,016 downwards.
CGTGAAGTGGCTTTCCTTGTCGGCCTTCGCTAACCAGTTTTGTAGCTTGCCAAGAAGGATAGCGATATTGCCTCACTGCAGACTCAACTCTCCGGGACTCAGGAGCAGGTTCGCACTTTTGAGAGCGAAAAGCAAGGCCTCGAAGCATCCCTCCGGAATAGCAAAGCCGAGGTGGAAGCTTTGACTGCCACGGTGGGTCGTGTAGTCTCCAGTCATTGAGATCGCGTTTTCTGATGTCGCTACCCTGCAATAGGTCGCTGCCGTCGAGGTCGCATCATCTGCGGTTGAGACAAAGTACTTGTCGTTGAAGCAGGAGCTCGAGACGGCTAGGGGAGAACATTCCGCTGCGACCCAGAAGACCCTCAATGATGCAGGAACAGCCGCTGCCGAGGTAATGACGTCCGCATCAGGTCTGCTGGGTCTTGTTACTAAATTTATTTCTTATGTAGATGACCCGTCTTAAAGACGAGTTGGCGGCCACGGTCCAGAAACTCTCCGCAGCCGAGGAGCAACAATCAACTCACCAAACGCAAGCATCTGAACTTTCGGAAAAGATTCGAGCTGCAGAGGAGGAGCTAAAATCCGTTTCCGATAAGGTAAAACCTTTCACTCATCTTTCAAGTTTCAAGCGCTGAACTGGGGACAAATAGCTCGCTGTTGCCGAATCCTCTTTGAGCTCATCTACCACCCGCGCGACCGAGCTTGATACCTTCAAAGCTACACTAGAGGAGCAGCTGAAGGCCGCCGAACAAGGGACTGCCTCAGCCCAAGCTATGATCGCGTCGTTGGAAGCAGAGCTAGCGAACTCGAAGCAAACTTACTTGGACAAAGCTGGAGAGGTCGAGAAGATCGTCGGGGAGACTAAAGTACTCGAGGCGGAGTTGCAAGCGCTGAAGAGTAAGGCAGCAGAGGCCGATGCGAAAGTTGAGGAGGGTGAGGCGAAGCTGAAGGAACTTCAAACCAAGGTATGGAAGTCCTCCTTACACAGCGTGGAACTCACTCTGACGATGTGAATTCATACAGGTGGAAGACGCTGAGCGGCAAATCGAGGCGCACAAGGCTCGTGAAGCCGAACTTACTGCCTCGACGGCTGCGCTTACATCCGAGGCGGAGGACGCCAAAAAGAAAGCCGACGAGGAGGTAAGATTGCTTTGTTCTGCTCCCCTAAAATGGGGCTAATTTGGTGCATTCCTCGCAGCTTGCGAACTTGAAGTCCCAACTTGATGTAGCCAGATCTAACGCCGAGTCGACCGGGGCGGAAAAGGCGGCGTTTGAGACCAAGGTCGCAGCGGTTGAAGCTGCATTAGCTACCGCGGAAAGCGACAAGGTTGCCCTGCAAACCAAACTTGAAGAGGCCGAGGCTAAGGCAAAGGCCGTAAGCGATGAGGTATGTTTAACGCTGATGCTTTGGACTACTCGGTTCTGACCCGTTGCCTGTGCGTAGCTTGCTGACGTGAAGGCCGATCTTGCCGCAACATCTACCAAATCAGCTTCTGTCGAAGCGGACAAGTCCGAACTGCAAAAGCAACTTGATTCCGCATCCTCAGAGCTTACGGTCATAAAGGATCAGGTGCGAGGAACTGCAATGACAAAGGGAAAGCCCTGTAACTGATGACGACCACCTCGCAGATCGCGTCTCTGCGATCTGAGAAGGACGGTCTTACGGCCCAAATCGCAACCCTTCAGTCAACGTCCGCGGAATGGGAATCTAAGCACTCTTCTGTTTTAGCCGACCGTGATGCTCTCACTGGCCAAGTTGCTGAAAAGGACGGACATATCAAGGAAGCGGCCGAGAAGGTGAAGTCCGTCATATGAAATAGAGGATCACCACCGCTGACTTGTGATCCTTCGTAGGCGTCTTCCCTTGATGCCGAGCTAGTCGCTTCACGTGCAACACACGACCAGCTGGCATCCGACCACAGTGCCAAGAAGAAGGAGATCGACGAGCTGAAAGCGGCCATGGAGGAAATCCAGGGTGAGAAGACTGCGCTCGAAGGCGCAGCAGCCGAGAAGGACTCTGCGGTGAAGTCGTTGGAGGCTAAGGTTCGGGTCATTTTCAAGGGGCTCTACCTACGTACTCAAGTTCTTCTGCAAATAGGTTGCTGAGTTGACGGCTTCGGTTGAGAAGGCTGAGTCCTCTGCCGCCTCCGCATTGGCCGGCAAAGCCACAGCCGACGATCAAGTCAAAGCTACTGAGGATCAGCTCGCTCAACTGAACGAACAGGCAAGCGATTGTATTATCTCACCCTCAGAGGATCCGAAACTTATGTATTTTTGGGTACAGCTCAAATCTTTGCGGTCCGAACTCGAGGAAGCCAATGGCCAGCGAACCTCCGTCGAAGCCGAAAAGGCTGCGATCGCCAAATCCTTGGAAGACGCGACCGCTTCTCACCAAGCCTCCTCCACCAGAGTGTCCGAGATCGAGGAGGCTCTCAAGACCGCTGAAGCTAAATCGTCGTCTTTGGAAGCCGAGGCAGCTCAGCTGAAAAAGGATGCCGAAGCTCATGTCTCGCAAAAGACTGAGCTAGGCTCAAAAGTATCAGATCTTGAATCAAAGCTGTCCGCTACAGAAGGGCAAAAGAACGAGTTGTCGCAGAAACTCGAAGCTGCAGAGGCGGAGCTAAAGTCTAAGGTACGTTTCACACATTTAGAGTCGCAGACAGAATGGCTGACCGTTAGCCTAAGTCTGGGGCGGCGGATGAGAAGGTGAAAGACCTTGAAACCACTGTTTCCTCCCTTCAAGACCAACTCAAAGAGTTAGAATCTCGGGTTTCCACCTCGACTCAAGATGTGAGAGTCTCGTTTCATTTTGAGGAGACGTCTCGCTCATCACCAGCTTCTTTAACATTAGCTCGCGAGCGCCCAGGCTGAGCTTGCCTCCTCGAAAGACGCGTTGTCGAAAGAAGAGTCGAAGGTCGCCGAAGCGCGGAATCAGACATCCGAGTTGAACACCAAATTGCAAGAAGCCGAGTCCAAAGCGACCGAAGCGGTTTCCAAGGTTGGTCCCTCTACAACATGCTTTCTTCTTTACCAGCACTTACCTATTCCCGTGTAGAACGACGAACTGCTCGGGAAAATCGAAGAGTTGCAAGCCAAACTCGTGGCCAAGGACGGCCGAATCAAGGAACTCGAGTCTGCAGCCTCCCAGCCTGCTGCCGAGCCCGAAGTCGCTCAGCCCGGAGGTGCTCCAGGCCCGGAACCAGTCTCTCCAACAGCATGAAATACCCAATCGAAATACGAATCGAAATATGACGAACAACGAACAACTTCTCGTTAATGTGACATACGAACCGTAGCACTGGCAGAACATAACCATTGCGCCTTCCACTTATTCTTTCTATATAGCTCTTTTACGGTCGTAAAAATGGGTTTTAGACTTAATACAACCCATGTCGTTAATCCTTCCGTCCTCGCCGTCTCTCATATGGGATGAGTCGCGGGTGTCAAACGCCTCAGGGTCGAGCGGATTGTCCCTTCTGAGTGGGAGCGCAGATCTCGACTTTGACCAGGCGACCAACTTGACCCTCCCTTGTCTCAGGATATGGAACAATCCCAGAGAGCTAAAGCTAGTAGCACATCCAATCCCATAGACTGGCAGCTACTTCATACAAGAGAGCTAGCGGTATGATCCCCTCCAGCGACGCGATATGCCGTCCGCCGATGTTGACATTGATGGTCCCGGAGCGCACGGCATCCCTAGAAAAGCAAATTGCAACCTTGGAGAGGGCAGTTCCAGTTGAGAAAGAAGCTGGGGAGAACAAGAACAAGAAGTCAGGCGATGGCGTGCCTCCAGAAGCTTTGTGGGATGCTAGCGATGAAGTTGAGCGCTGCACCGTCTGCAACTTCGAGGTAGTTCGAGGGATTTGTCAAAGCGCCGAATGCGGCACTGAACACGAGCGTTGGCCTGTACGTTGCTTCCTCAATGAAGCTTTCGTATTACTCCCTTTTGAACACTGTTCCACTAGGATCTTCAAGAGGACGAGGACCTTAGACAAGGAGTTTTCACTTGGGACGCGTACATTGGACCAGATCGCTTTCCTCAAGCGAGGGGTTCCACTCCCCTTCTCAACGTCGAACTCGATGCGACCGAGGAGCTGCCTAAAGGATGGTTTGGTACCTGGGAAATGTATGAAGCCTTACTCGCTCGCGGAGCAACTCGTCTCATGATCGCCACTTTCCAAATGACCTTCGCGAAGGAGGAAGGTATCGTCGCATGGGCTGATGAAGAAATCTACACGCGTTTCTCTGGACCGGGAATGAAGAACGGTGACCAGTGGAAGATCATGTTAGGTCGACGCATCAAGCTGGAGACGGACGACCTCGATGGCTCATTATTCATCGAAGAGCTACTCGAAGACGCAATCACTTACGAATTCCCTGCTGATCCGATGTGGGAGACCGTTCGCGTCCGGCCAGGTTCAACGATCTGGGTTACCAAACCGATTGGGGAGAGACATAACGAGGGATCCATTGCTTCGGACAGCGAGGACGATGCCGGGGCAAATGACCGCGACGAATTCATGGATGGCGAAAACGAGGGCGAAAACGGAAATCGATTGAGGTCTCTATCCCCGGTTCTTCATTTTGACGAGTATGAGCCCTCCGATATCGACCCCGAGGACTTACCGAATATGGAAGATGAACCGGTTTTGACCCTCTTCAGCACACCTGCCAGAGATTCCGGCTCCGACTCCGATTTCGAAAGGGACTACGGTTACCCCACCAATTTAACAAACCAAGAAGATGGTCCGCCTGGACACTCCGCCACGGAGGGTGTCAAGGCAGAACCAAATGGCGAAGACGTTAATATGTCTAGCTCGGACTCTGACCAGTTTAGCTCGGATTGGGACTCGAATGACGATATGAACGACGATGACGAGATCTAGCCTCATACCAACACAAGAGGCTGCTTTTGCTTGGCAAAAACGGGCCCGTGGAAGGTGTACAAGGGGTTTCTATCATGTCTTCGGAATTCGCACCTTTTGGTATGAGCCTCTATGAACTCATAATTTATTTAGTTGATCCGCTTTGCACTGTGTATCCGTCGATAGATACGTAATGCCCAAAGGATCGAAGGCGAGCTGTCGCTTCTGCGATAGCTTGGGTGTCTGACTGACCTCATAGGAAGTTCAGGAATGACCAGGCTCGGCCGGCCGTGGTTACCCAAGCATCTCTACATACTCTAGTGCTTCCAGGACTCATGTACCGTGATACGATTCTGAGCGCTCGCAAATGTTTTATTCGATTATGAGAGCAAATTAGATTATGCGGAACTCCAGTAAGATTAAGATATGGAAACGTGCACCAAGATCCCCCGGGAACCTAACTTCTGGTAGCCCGATCAGCCTTGGAGATCCGTTCAAGCCTTTCGGTCTCGGACTTGGTGAGATGAAGCTTGTCAGAGTGGAATCGGTATTAGTTGGGCTAGGTAGGGGAGATTCCAAGGAGCCATCAACTCACATAAAGCTCCGCGAGGACTGCATGAAGGGCGATTGCAAGCCAAGTTGACGCTCCAAACGAGATGCGGAGTGCACTACCCATACTCTCCGCCGATCTAAAAGACGCCGCGACGGGTGAGACTTCAGAGTATGCGCATGAGGGATACCGCTGCAGTAGCTCGGTTGGATCAGATATCAAGAATCGGAGCTCTTCGCAGGTCCAGACCTGCTCATCATGAGCGTTCAGTGGCAGGAGCATAGGAGCTAAAGGCGGCAATATCTACTCACAGAGTAATGTTTATCCGGTTGTGATGCTAGTGTCAAAGCTAGGCTGTTTAGGAAAACCCTCTCCGTAATGGCTGCACCCGTGTAGAAAGCGGCTCGGATGTTCCACTTTCTATGAAGATCAATCCTCCGCCGGAAACGGATATTGTACCATGCGAGGGCGGAAGACGTGGAAGAGAGAGCTGCGAGGACAAGGATGCTAGATTGGCTGGACGGTGCACCTCCCATGGCGGGTCGGGCAATCATGAGCACTCCAACTAGGCTCAGTCCTAGCAATACATATACAAGATATCCGTTTTTACGATGGATCGACATGTATCTCTAGGTGAATATAGTAACGTGATGTCAGTTCAGCTTACAGTGATTCGTAGAGCTGCCCTTACGTGGCGGATGGCTGGAACGACTTGGAAGACGGCGAGAAAGCCGCAAGCTGATAAATATCTCATGAGCAATCAAGAAGGAGGTCGAAGGTCACCGATGCGCTTACGAAGGATGGTGATCAAGTGTAAGATGATCCCGACTGACAGATGGTGCATCAACGTCGACGGAGTTAGAGACAAGTTTCGAGCGGTCTCACATTTATAGAAGGGTTGCCGGAACCAGTACCACTCCCCAGGAGCAAACATCTTGTCAAAAGCTGTGATGAAGTTTACCCCGTTCATCATGATGACGAACATCAGAATACACATAAAAATCCCTGTCCGACACGACCATCAGTTTACGTCTGTATTGGCAAAGATTAATTTTTGCATACACTGAGCAGAAGTGTAGCCTGTGGAGAAGCCTAAGATGGCTTGGTGCCTTTTCAGCGGCGGGACTTTTGGAGAGGTAACATGCGTTTGTGCGAGCAGCGGTTGACGTTCGGGTGTGGTGTTCAAGCTGGCCATGAGCAAGGTGGAGCACAGGAGGTCTTTAGAGAGTTATATAAGTGATATAAAGATGAAGGCTTACTCCGAAGCACACGTGAACGCTGAGCTAAGGTTAATTTCGTGCCTCCATGCAGGCTGCGGCCGCGGGAAATCGCAGTCGGGTGCCAAGCATGAAACGGCCTTTTCACACCGGATCCAATGCTGCGACTAAGATGGAAAGCCATTTTCGTGACTTCATCGATAACTTGATATCTCAGTGAATGTCGCGCTTTACAGTGATTTGCATAATGGTTTGCACCCCCAAGAAACGCGTCCCCCTCGCTCCACAACATCAGAGTTGCCGAAGAAGGAAGGTATGACATGGGCTCTCATAGAAACCCCGCCATCGCCCCACAGCGTCATGTCACGGCTTGTCACAGAAGCTAGGTGGCTCACAAAGAGCGATATATATAGAAGTCGTCCATATCTAAGTGATATTCGCAATGAACACCTAGCGCTAGGATACTACGATGTCTTCTCCATTGAATATCTATTTGATGTTGCATCCTCGACCCTACCGAGAGGCGGAAGCAGGCGTAGTCAAAGTCGTAGATCTGGGTGGATGTCACCGACGACAATGGATCTAAGGTAGAACCTCACGTAATTCTCCTTCTTCGGCAACTCCGATGTTGTGGAGCGAGGGGGACGCGTTTCTTGGGGGTGCAAACCATTATGCAAATCACTGTAGGCGGGGATCAGCGATAGGGGCTCAATCCACGTGATTGACGGGGACCTGAAAGGTCTCCGTCATTATATTTTTCCTCCAGAGACCTACCTGCTCTCGCTTTTCCGTATGGCCGGCCCTCATATAGCCAAACACGCCTCTCCAACCAAAGCGACAGGAAAGCATACGAGGTTTGATAATAAGGGTAGTGATGGGGAAGACTTCGAAGCTGGTTCTGACGTCGGAGATGAGTTCATGAAGGTTCGCCTAAAGCCTGCTCACCCGGAAGCTTGCGAGTTACCAAGTTGCTTTGGAATGACAGGGTGACTTGAAAGACGACTTGGCCAATTTAATCAAATCAATGAAGCTACCTGATACTGTGCCTGTTGGGAATGAGACGTCGTCCAAGAAAAAGAAGGACAAACCTCGAGCTGCAGCGAAAGCAGAAGCGGAAGCAGCCGCTCCGTCTCCAGATAAGGTCACCACCTCTCCCAAGACAGCCAAGTCCAAGAAGGAAGGGAAAAGGGAGAAGCATGCAAAGACATCCGATGCAAAACCCTCCGAGTCTAGTTCAAATCCATCAGTCCTGAAAACCCCAAAACACCTGAAATTCGGCGACGATGGAGAGGCCAAACCATCCGCGCCACCAGTGACGACTCCTTCCTCAAAATCGAAAGGAAAGAAGGCCCGATTGGTATGTCATTCTTTTATTCTTAGGCACATTCCGAAGCTGACATTTCCTATAGACCGTTCCTCCGTCACCCCATTGGTACAACGATTTGCCAGCCCTCAAGCCCATCGAATCAGTCCCACAGCTGTCAATTACAGAAATTCGCACCAAGACTCAGAAAGCGGAGGCCCTATTGAAGGACGAAGCAGTCTTTGCCGACGAACATCCTCAACTCGTCAACGCCATGGGCACGTCTGATCAGGCATTCCTGAGCCAAGTCCTGAGTGGCGGTACATCCTCCGACAAGCTTTCCGCTTTGACTCTCATGGCTCAAGCTAGTCCACTTCACAATCAACGTGCGTTGGAAAGTCTCAAGTCGATGGCAGGAAAGAAGGGAAGACAAGAGTCCCTGAAGGCCTTCCGAGCGCTGGTCGACTTGTGGGTTGGTGGAGCATCCCCCGAGAGGAAGCTTAAGTAAGTGGCGAATGGTCTTCCGCGCCTATGTGCGCTCACAGCGTCGATTCAGATACTTTGCCGACCAGCCGCTAGGTCACCCCGACATAACTGACAGACATCTCATCGTCTGGGCTTTCGAGGACTGGCTGAAGAAATACTTCTTCTCGTTACTACAAATACTGGAGGTACGTTAGAATACTCCTCTCCATCTATATCTCGCGAACTTACAACTTGGACACAAGCACTTGACTCTGGATACGCTTGTCTATGTTCGAACGCAAGCGCTGACGCTCGTTTTCACTCTTCTGCGCGACCGTCCAGAACAAGAGCAGAACCTTCTCAAGCTTCTTGTTCACAAGCTGGTGTGTATGGAACACAGAACTTCAGGATTAGCTTGCTCATAGGTTTGTTCGCATCTAGGGTGACGTAGACAAGTCCGTAGCGTCAAAAGCGTCCAACTACCTCCTGGAGCTACTACAATCTCACCCGTCCATGAAGGCGATCGTCGTGAGGGAAGTTTCATCCTTAGTTCTTCGGTCAACGCCCGCCGTACCTCTGGATACAAAATCGAAATCAAAGAGCAAAACCACGGCGCCCGCAGCCTCTGCCTTGGTTTCAGCGCATCACGCACGTTACTACGGTATTCTGGCGTTCACCCAGATTGTCTTGACGCCTCGCGAGCAAGACGTCGCGCAGCTCCTCATCACTGTTTACTTTGAGCTCTTCGTCACTATCCTCGGCATAGCGGCTCAAGAGGAGAAGGAGAACCAGGTCGTGAAACCTGTGGAAGAGGGTCAGACTAAAGACAAACCTATACCTCGGAAACACTCTTATCGCGCCGAGGTTGAAAGGAAGAACAAGGCAGCGAAGAAGAAAGCGGGCAAAGTGGGAGCGGCAGGATTTGTCGAAGCGGAGGATACCAACTCGAAGCTGTTGGCCGCGATCCTGAACGGGGTAAACAGGGCGCTACCCTACGCGAAAATGAACGAAACCATGTATTTTCACTCCTTCTCACTCCTTTTGTGTCTCGAGAGTTGATTTGGCCTCACTTCCACTTAGCTTCGACCGGCATATCGACACCCTCTTCCGCATCACCCATTCCGCCACCTTTAATGTTGCCATCCAGGCACTCGTTCTCCTCTGGCATGTTGCGTCGTCTCGACCGGTAAGCCACGCTCGCATTGTTAAAGATATACGCTGAGGTGTTACTCTGGCTATTTAGTCCGTGCTAGACCGGTTTTATCGCACGATTTACGAATCGCTACTTGACCCCCGGCTCGCCTTTGCTTCTAAGAAAGCGATGTATCTCAATCTGCTATTCAAGGCTCTCAAGGCAGACGACAATCAGGCGAGGCTATCCGCGTTTGTAAAGCGGTTCCTCCAAGCGCTTGGGATGCACGAGCCCAGCTTCATCTGCGGAGCACTTTTCCTCATGGGCGAGGTCAGTGTTCCTCGCATTTCTCGTTCAGTTCCAGGCTCCTTGCTAACCGCCTTATCTACTTGTAGCTTTTCGGCGTTAATCCTGAACTCCGTTCTCTAGCCACGGACGGAGTTGGCGAGCCAGAAGCTGGTGCGTCTACGTCCAAGTACGACCCCAAAACAAACGATCCGTTGCTGGCTCGTGCAGAGGCAGCAAGACTCTGGGAGATTGTGCGTCATTCCAACCAAGATCTCTTCTTCATTTTCTCATGCTTTGAAAACAGGTGCCATTACTGTACCACTATCATCCTGCGGTGTCGCTGCATGCTCGACAGCTGCTTGCCGGAGAACCGATATCCTCAAGCGCGGATCTTTCTCTCCACTCTCTATCGTCGTTCCTCGACCGATTCATATCGAGGGCACCGAAAAAGCCTTCGTCAAGAGGGACGTCCTTCATGCAACCAGGCACGTCCGACGACGGTTCGGTCCTCGTGCGGCAGCTGCGCGGAGTGGGGGCGACGTTTGTGGACGAGAAGACGTTGAAGCACCAGCCCGTAGACCGAGTTCCTGTTGACCAGGTGAGTGAAGTCAAGACGCGAATTGTATGGCGGTCTAAACCGAAGTAAAATGAGCAGCTCTTCTTCCACAAGTTTTTGAACGTGAAGAGAGAGGATGCTAAATCGCCCAAGGGCAAGAAGAAGTCGTCCAAGGACGCAGTGGACGATGACATTGAAGGCGGCAGTGAGGACGAGGACGAAGCTCGCGAGAATGAGACAACGGATGAAGAAGAGGAGGCTGAGATCTGGAAGGTTAGCTACATCGAGGTGATGAAGATGGTCCACGGGCTCATCAGACTTTCCAGGCCATGAAAGAGTCGTTACCACAAGATCAAATACCAAGTGACGATGACGACGAGCTCGAAAGTGACGAAGACGAAGACGATATCACCAGCGACCTTGAAGGTCCGTCGGAGGACGAGGACGCAGGAGGGGATGGCGATGACCAAAGTTACTTTGGCGGAATGCTCGAAGGAGAGGACGACCTTCTGTCGTTTGGTGGAGAGGGCTCCGAAAGCGAAGGCGAATGGGGCGGGTTGTCTGGGAGCAAGAAGAGGAAGAAAGGGCAGGAGGCAGATGGAGGAAGGAAGAAGAAGCGACGAACGATGGGCACGCCGACGTTCGCGTCCTACGAGGACTACGCGAAGATGATTGATGAAGCACCAGAGGAGGATCTTTAGACTCAAACGTACCTCCTATCTAGTCCAAGAATGAAGCAGTAGTTCCTGTAAAGTCCCCTACCTAGTCCCAAGCAGGACAAAGCATTTCCCGCGCCACAAAATGAGGTTCTCGATCCTTCCAACCACCGCCCAATTCCGGCATCCGCTTGTCGAGGAAACCTCCAATGAGCGATTTAAGTCAGTGTGTAAGATTAAGCATGAGATTGTGCTCCTCACTCTAACTTCTCGTCAGGTTCGGTTGAGATCTTGTTCTCTGGGTCAGAGTCGGTCAGCGAGTTCATTCGTAGGGTGAAACGCCATGCATTTGAATCCGGAAGACAGCGAGACATGGAATGGATGGCAGACTATGCCTCACTGTGCTTTGCCGACGAAGCGCTGAGGTGGTTTGCCAAGTTGGACCCTGAAGTTGCGGGCGATTGGGGTCGGCTTCAACGAGCGCTTCTCGAGGATTACTCGGACGAAGGGAAAGAAACATCCTCAACGAATATGTTAGTGATTTTTTCTCAGTAATCTATTGTTTTCTTGAATGAGTCAAACCTTCCTTCGTAGCCCCGCTCCCGCTCCAGCTCCAGCCGCAGCACCGCCGCCAACGGCTTCCCAATTAGTTCAAGGATTATCGACCCTGAAAATATCTGACATGAAGGGGAGGATCAGAGCCACCGACGGGAATAGTAGAAACGGATATGTCTCGAGCCGAGTTGACGACAGGACAGGCGTCTTTCGCTGGACCGCAACGGCAGATCAAAGCCTGATTGTCAGCTACTCGCCTAAACATCACCCGGACCATTTACTTCTCGAGGTACAGAAACTCAACGTGCTTTATTGACGGCAAAAGCTTAACTGCCTATAGCCTAAGCAAGGTAAAAACCGGTATCTTGCAGGAGCACACTTGTACGCGGGCGAAGGCCATACGGACTTTCGCGACAAAGGGACTGCGTAAGCCTACCAAATAATGAGACAAGTTCGCATCTGACTGGAATCACAGCTACTTGAGCTTGTGTGGAACCCCTTCATCTCAATCGTCATCATCAAATACGTTGAAACGCGATCCCAGCTTAAAAGCCCCAGGCCTCACCTATGCATATATTTGGAACGTTCTATCGGACGGCACATTGATCGCCTCTGTACAAGAGAACGGATGTGGGTGGCTGATTGAGCGCTGGCGGCCACACGAGCTACTAACTTGCTTTACAGACACACACATGCTAACGCCGGTCATGAGTACCAACTCAAAGAATATATATCTAGCAGTTAATTATGACGCTTTTGTTCGCTGGTCACCCCATAGCAATTTCGTTAAACTCGTGGGTAGCGTTCGCCTGACCCAGCCACCGGATTGAATATTAACATATCTTTAATCTTGCAGATATTAATCCTCGAGCCCACTCCATGAGATCGTTTGAATTTGAATTTGTCTTGCGCGCGCTACATCGACATGACACGTGTGATTGCAAATGATGTCTATGGGGGAGAAAAGAAGGAACCGAAGCAAAGCAGAATTGTCCGAATCTCAAAGCCAAGAACAAGAAAGACTTGAAAAAAAAAAAAAACAGGCAGAGAAAGAAGAGGAAAAAGGTGCCGTGAAGGAAGCGGACGCACAACTAACAACTATACTCCGGAGGCGCTTCGTCCACGCCGTCCCGTCGTGGATGAGGCTGGGGGGTACCAGGTTGCAACATCGTCGCGACCTGAGCCGCCAGTCGGGCCATATCTGCATCACTCAGCGCAGGAAGTTGATCCACGACTTCCGCAGGTAGACGAGGAGAAGTGGGTACAGAGGACGGACCAGGTGCATCAGGGTTGGTGACGCCGATCGAGCCCTTTTCTGGTACCAACGGCGCTTGAGAGCTCGGTCCGCGAGAGGATGAAGGCTGCTGATAGAAGCTTGAACCCGCAACCGAGAAGTCTCCCGAGAGGGGCCGGTCCGCTAGCCGGGCGAAGTCGGTCATGGAGGTGGGTCGAGCGGTGGTGCCAAGTGCGTAGGGGTTGAATTCGGCGTCGTCGGCACTTGGACCTTTTGCGATGGAAGAGCGGCGGGCGTGGGCGTGGAACTGCTCTTGAGGTACGCTCGAAGTGCTAGGAGATCGTTGCCTCTGACCTGCGACGTACGGAATCGTGGCGACGTTGGCACCGACGGCGGACATCTGCTTGAAGCTCGATGACGACGAGCGCTTTTGAAGTACTCTGGATTGCCGGCGCGTAGGGTCTACTTGCGACGGTGGTCGAGGCGGGGGTACGAAGGGCTCGACTATCGGCTCGGTAAATCCTGAAGTTGGAGCGTCGGCAGCAAGGTCCATAGGAGGGAAGATGATTTCTTGGTCTTGTTTTCGCTTGGAGCACCACCACCACAGGAGTGCTAGGATGAGGATGAGACCGACGCCACCACCAACGCCACCTGCGATCGCTGCGACATTTGATTTCGGTTTGGTTTGACCTTGATCCTCTGTTTCGTAGTACCTATTTGTAGAGACATATTAGGGAGGGTTAATGCGTATTTTGAGAGACTTGGAGCTCACTGGAGGTACTGCCACTCGAAGAATTGGTTCCCCGTGTCGCTTGTATCACCGTACGAGTCGCTAGTATGGTTGACCATTAACGTGTGCTTTGTGGGCGCTAAGCCTGATTTTTGGAAGAGCGTAGTTGAACATTGAGGATCATACGAGTAGGCGTCGGGTTGCCCGGAGTATCGATTGAACGTGGACTGTGTGCCATCCAAGGTGATGGTCACAACACCGCCGTACAAGTCCGTGGTTCCAACGATGCTGATAGAAGTTCCTATATCAAGGGGTAAAATTTACACACAAATGTAGGACGTGAGCTTGCTTTGAGAAATCTACCTATGAATTCATAAGTGAACCACTGTCCGAGACCGAACGAGTAGTAAGTTCCGCCGCATGCTTCTGAATGTGACCATTGTAGGTTCTAAAAGGAAAATTTCTTTAGAGCTTAAAGTCCGTCAGATTAAGCTCAGTCCCCCTTACGCTACGAGCAACATCGGATTCAAAGCCACAGCAAAGGTCAATATCAACGGCATCGTGAACACGAAGACGATAGCGCACTTGTTATATCTAAAATTCACTGGTCAGCAAAGGCGTTCCATCGGCTAAAGAAGTGCGAGCTCACTCAATGGACGGATCGTTGGCTTGCACCGTGACAAGGCCGTCGGCAGCCACGAGTTGGATGACGAAGGCGACGATGGCAGCCAAGAACAGGGACATCATGGGCGAGGGAGGCGACCGTGGACGAGAACAAGAGAGCTCCGAATGTCCTCTAAGACTTGATTCCCACTTCCCAAACGCTTTTTATGCAGTGTTGCCGGGTGTGTAAGTTGTGGCGGCAGTTCAGGCTTGAATTTCCTGGAGGATCTGAGAAAAGAAGCGCCCGGCGAGTGACACGGACGTAACGGATATATCGGGCTTGGCACAGCCTCTCCCAACATGTAAAGAGGAAATAATGGCGTTTATGAATTCTTAGAGTGGGGATACTTTAGAACGATCATGGCAATGGAATGGGTTGGTCCGTCTTATGCAACTAACGTCAATCGTATGCCTCCTTTGGCTCAAACTTCAATCTCTGTGCACTTGGTCAGAAAACCGTCGCCCTCCTTATTTGCAAAACAAGAGACGCTTACCGCTTGATCCCATTGATGCTGAGGGACGCTGGCTACAAAGCTGTCAAAGTCGCTGACGAGGTAAAGCTCTCCGAGATACGATGGCGTCCAAGCGACGACCAGACGGTACCAAACTGACAAGCCCGGGTAGGTCTCATGAGGATCAACAGATGATTAGCGGGGTAGTTGAACATACCTTTATCTCTATACACTTGGGCAATAAGCGTGCCATCGATGAGTACACTCCATATCGCTGAATGTATAGGTGCTCGTTGGGGTGCCGTATCCCAATTCAACCTGGCGCTCGCCGGATTCTGTACATCGTCCGCAGTGCAGCTCGTCAGAGCCATCGAGCTATAAGAGCTTTAGGACACCAGTATATCATATGAAGCGTCAAGCTAACTCACCCTGTGCAACCGGGACCAAGCTTGTACCATCGGTCAGCCGTATTGCAATGCGCGCCACCCAGAACTCGAAGGGTCCTGTACAGTTCTGGAGAGAAAGGATTCAGACTTCCACCACTAATTTCTTGAATATATCTTACCAGTGTTTCGATATTGCGTGGATTGAAATCCGGAGTAAACTTGACGCGTAAGGCGTCGGCAAGGGTCGACGTCGTCCCTAAAATGCCAGCCTTGTTCAATGCTCGATTGATGAAGGCACTGCGGGTATCTGAAATAACCCTGATATATCCTTCTAAAGATCCGCGAGTGCGTGGTCTCACGAAGATTACCTGACGAGCCTCGTCCGCCGTTGGGCGAGTCGAATCGAGACTGATACTGGCAGAGCATCTTCGCTTTAGATCCCACTAAGAGAAAGGAAGCGAAAAAAGCTTACCCATCGCCTTCCGCTTCCGGATACTCCTTTATTGCCTCGTCAGGAGCATATTGCTTCAGAAGGGCTGTTTGGATGACATCCCAATCCACTTGGACCTTCGGAGCGAGACTTCTGAACCACCTGAGTGCCTCTCCAGAGAAAGCAGTCGAAGCTAGCTCGGCTTTCCAACGAGAGTCCTGGGACTTGCCCGACTCCAATGCGATGCGATTCAACGCCCGGATGAAGTCCTGGACCTCGGAGGCGCCACCTCCGCGGAAGTCGGGAACACCTGGAAGTGCGTTGTGAAACGCGACTGCCGTTGGCGACCAGTTCTCCGGATCGCACTCGAGATGCATGATTCACCTTGATCGCTCATGAATAGCAACGTGCTGACACCTTAGCACAGCGGCCCGGGCTGAAAGTGAAGACTGGTTCTTCAATGGTACGGAACTCCGCCGCATCTGTGGCGATGTGTTTGAGGTGGACCCCGGCATTGTCCGAGGCGTTCCGTACTTTCCCTCACCTAAGAAGACTCAGTTCATTGAGATACCTGCCCCGTTTTTACTTGAACGTTGGTTCAATTAGTTGGATGGCGGAACGAAGCGAGCGATAGTTCCGGAATGTCCGTCTATTTCCGTGCACCGTGTTGTCCTGGTTTGCATTCACCCCGTTCCTAAGTGTCCTCAGTGTCATCAACGCAATGCAGCTCATTGGCATTTCAGAAACGTGCAACATACGATAATGAACGCTGCAATTGACTCAAGGTCATTCTATGACGCAGCAGATGTTATTCTGTTGCGACGTCGACTCATCAATGTCCCCGGAATCCCAAACGAGATACCAACTGCCAGCATTCCGAGGTTGACTGTCAGCCCAAGGAGCTCATGAATACTATCGGCCCGCTCGCTTGCGTGGAAGCCGACTGTATGGCCTACCTGAGATTGGAGCGTGAGATCCTCCAGGCTCCAGGCCGCCAAGCGCTGTAGCCAGGCGATGTGGTAAGCCGCGGGTCTATCAAATGCCTTCGTTCGACTTGACAGCTGAATCCTCACTTTTCAGGCGTCTATTAATCTATGATGTAGATCCCTCGATTACATGTCGGGACGAGTCGCGACCTCGTTCCCCGTTAGCGCGAGAGAGGATGCCCGCGCCCCTTCTTTCACCAGAGGGCTATATATCCCCAGCGAAGGGGCCTGAATCTCAAACTCCATCATCCCACCTCCAAAACACCTCCAAAAAAACAAACTCTCGTTCACCGGACCTCACAATGGCATCTCCCTCAAGCTTCCCCGCCAACGTCGAATTGTTCCTCTCCGCACACCAAGTCTCCCCAACTACGGGATTCCTGCCATCCCCACCTCCAGACATCTCCTTCAAGAACTTCGAGTTCAACATCTGGTTGTTCACAGCCAAATCCATCCCGCGACTCTTATGGAACTACCCCGGAGAGTTCCGAAAGCAAGTCGACGCCTTGCCGTTGATGCTCTTCACCGAAAGCCACGGCGACTTGCCCCAGTGGCGCTTGGCGTACTGCGCGCTCGCGTACATCGCCCAGGCATACGTGTGGGGAGCGACCGTCGGCCGTCCCAGAGACGAGGACGAAGCGTACGAAGAGAAGGTTTTGGACTACGTTCCAGCCAACATCGCCATCCCTCTTCGCCATGTCGCTACCCGCTTGGGAATCCAGCCGGGCTTGACCTACTCCGCCGTGTGCTCGTGGAACTGGCACCGCAAGTTCCCTATCGTTTCGTTAACCGGCGGAGAGCGCGCCTCGAACCTCGAGCCGATCTTCTCGTTCACGGGTACCGCCGAGGAGACACACTACGTTGTTACGCACGTCATGCTCGAATCTGCCGGCGGACGTGCCTTGAGGTTGGCTCTTGAAGCGAGCAAAGCTGCTGGAGGGAAGGACGCTGATAGCCTAGAGGGAGCTTTGCGCGACCTGACGGGTGCTGTTACCAAGTGCAAGCAGGAGTTGGGCATCATCAAGGAAGGGCTCGAGCCTGGTATGTCCACAATGATGCTTCATCATTGAGTGAGATCGCTGATACAACAGTATTAGATGTTTACTACTCGAGGGTTAAGCCTTACTTGACCGGACTTGGAGCGACGGTGAGTCCAGCTTTGATCTTTCTCCCTAAAGATCTGTTCAGCTAAACTTCATTCTCAATCAAAGAACGTTCTTCCAAAGGGAGTATTCTTCCGCTCCTCCCCCTCAGACTCCACCAAGGGTGAATGGATCAAACTTTCAGGTGGGTTACATGGACTTGCTTCACCTCACCTTGTCTGACAAATCGTCTGCCAGGTGCCACCGCCAGCCAAACTTGTCTCCTCCCGACTTTCGATGCCCTTCTTGGCGTGACGCACGCCGAAGAATCTTGCAACAAGTACAACGAGCGGATGCGACGAGCAATGCCACGTACGTTCTGCCTTGGTCTACACGCACTATACTAGAATCCTGACGTTGCCTCTTCAGAATGCCACGTCCAGTTCCTGGACTCGCTAGCCTGCCTTCCACCAGTGAAGGACTACGTGATGGCTAACAAGACGAACGACCACCTCCTCGAAGCATACAACAGCGCTGTAATCGCTCTCGAAGGCTACAGGGACCGCCACTTCTCGGTCATCGGTAAGCCGCTTCTCGTGGCTCTCATCATCGCACCGCTAATATGGCGCATTCACAGGTCCCGCCGTCCGTCTCAGCCAGGCGGAACAGTGGAACCGTTTCGTCGCGGAACGGCTAGGAGACCTTCGGCCTGCCGCGGTGGTGGCCCCAGTTGCCTAAGCCGACCTAAGACTCGATATATGGACAGTTACTCCCCTCTCAGCATAATTTTTACACATGTAATTTTCCTGCCTCTTTTAGATGTTTCTCGTTAATGCACTTATCACATGCTTGAGCTTGAGCGTGATATGCGTGGGGTGCGGTGTGACCGTGTACATGTCCACATTGAGCACATTGATGACATCATCATTCGGCTCGACGGCCATAAGGAATTTCCCGGAGCGGCATTCGATCGCATGTCTTTCGCAACAACCACAATCTCAATGTCTGCTTCAATCGCTCGCTCACTCGTTTCAGTGCCAGGTCGTGCAGGACAGGTCTCAAAGATATGTCTAGGTGAGTTTCTGCAGTGTCGATATTTTTAACGGCCGGGATCTGATGCCACTGTAGGGTCATCGCTCTCTCATACATCGAGGGGTCCTCACAGTATAAGACCGTATCTTCAGTCGAAAAGACTATTCAGTCATACTACAACTACCTTCAATATGCCTACGAAGGTCACTTTCTTCAGCAGCAAGGAGGTAAGGCATGTTCACACCCCGTTACTTCGGCTTGATGAACCGAACCTTTCCGCAGTACGAGATCGATGCGTTCAACAAATGTAAAGACAATAAAGTGGAGCTCGCCTTCCACGAAACCAAGCTGCAGCCGTCCACGGTGTCGTTAGCGATGGACAGCGACGCCATTTGCCTCTTTGTCAACGACCGAGCGGACGCTGAGACTCTGCAAGCAATCAAGGATGCTGGAATTAAGATTCTTGCACTGCGTGTAAGTTTCTTGTTCATTGAGGAGCTCCCTGCCATGTTGATCTCTCTTCTCTTGTTTCCCTAGTGTGCCGGCGCCGATAACGTAAGTGACCTTTCGAAGTACCATCGGCGGACGAGAGCTCTTCGTTTATCAATTGACTCTCACAGGTTGACTTGAAGAAGGCGGAAGAGCTTGGAATCACCGTTGTCAGTGTGCCCCAGTATTCTCCCGATGCTGGTTCGTCTGCTTCCAATCTCACATTTCGAGTTTCCTTATACTAACGACGATAACCATGTGTCCAGTTGCCGAGGTCAGATTCAAGCTCTACCTCCTCATAATCTTTGTTAAACCCTCTATATCAGTTCGCCGTCGGTATGATGTTGACAGTCGTTCGCAGATAGTACGTCCCTTAGTATTCTCCTCGCATGCTCGGCTAATGAATCCGTATTTCTAAAGTCACAAGTCTTACAACCGTGTACGTGAGAGTAACTTCTCACTCGAGGGTCTCGTTGGCTTCAACATCAAGGAACGGACCATTGGAGTGGTTGGCACAGGAGTAGGTTCCTCACGTCGCGTGCAAGCCTATATATGGCTAACTCCCGTCTCTTAAACTCTAGGCGATCGGCCTTCGCGTCGCTCGCATTCTGTCACATGGATTCGGCGCGAAAGTCATCGGTTACGACCCAGTAATCAATGAAGAACTAAAGAACGACCCCAAATTCACCTACGTCTCCCTCGCTGAACTCCTCGCTCAAGCCGATATCATCACCTTGCACAGCCCACTCTTACCCTCTACTCAACACTTGATCAGCAAAGAGACCATAGAAAAGATGAAAGACGGTGTGGTCCTCATCAACACCAGCCGAGGAGGTCTAGTCGACAGCAAAGCGCTAGTTGACGGGTTGAAGAGCAAAAAAATCTCGGCCGCAGGATTAGACGTTTACGAGAAGGAAGGACGATACTTCTTCCAAGACAAGAGTCAAAGCGTTATACAGGACGACGTTTTGGCTAGGTTGTTGAGCTTCAACAACGTGTTCATCTCGGGGCATCAAGCATTCTTGACCAAAGAGGTGCGCTCGAACGACGTTATTTTATGCAGCCGTGAGTTAAACTGCTCTCAATGCATATAGGCGCTTGCAGCTATTGCGAAAACGACTCTTGACAACATCACCGCGGTTCAGAGCGGGGAGAAATGTCGCAACATCCTCAAGGCTTCGAAGTGATTGGCCCGGAATGACGACCATTCTAGAGACCGTTCCCCACTGCTTTTCCCGTATAATAATGTTCTTTAATTACTCGGACTCGTAATCTAAAATCGTTTGATCAGGTCACCGGGGTATGCATTAACAACGTTCCAGTTCATTCAGTGAAAACGATCCATATTCTGCGACATTTCATTGTACATCCAAGAAAGTAACAAGACTCAATTACACACATTTGGGCCGATAACCCGCCCCCTCTAGGGGTTTAGTCTTCGTCATCATCACCCCATGAGTTCGACACACCTCGGTTGGGTACGTCAGGGACAAACTTTGACAAGATACCCCAGTCCAATGATCTACCCGTACCAGGCTTTCTTTTGTACAACTCCAGACGACGATCTACGCAAGTTAAGCACAGTCCTTCGCCTTGATCTTGTTCCCGGACGAGCTCGATGATGTCGAGCAAGCCTTCCCTAAGCTTCCCCAGCTGAAGCTCGATCTTATCGTTGTCCGGGAGGATGCGCTGAGCGGGTTGGAAGTTTCCTCTGGCGTGTTTGGCGAGGTACAAGTAAGGTACTTGCGACAGGTACATCTGCGGCCCGACGTCGTCCATCTTGAGAGGATTGTGGTCCGCTCGGGTTTTCAGCTTGATGATGGATGATTGAGGGACCAGCGTTCGGTTGTTGCTAGGTTTGACGGTAAGTCCGGTGATGGGGCTGGCCTTAGCGGCCCGGGTTGCCTTCCCTGCCGACAACTTGGAAGTCGAAAGAAGGTCGGAGAGAGCGTCAACGAGGTCATCGACGTCGTCTTTTGGCGCAGCGTTGTCGGCGTCAATCTCGATTCGGGCGTCAACCTCGAAGCGGAGTAGAATCTTGACGCCGTCGAGATCCTAGCGACAGAAATTATGGGTTTAGTATGTAATCTTACTTTTCGTGCAGCGGCTTACGATGGAAATGACGCGATGATGGCCAGTGACACCTTCGTCTCCCTTGCCCCACTTTGTCACAGCCTTATGGTACTCTTCTCCAAATCCACGGAATTGCTCGATGGTCTCCGTGTCCATTTCGTCGGTCCGCGTAAAGAGGCAGGTCCTCCCGCCCAGCTCGACATCAATGCGGAAGTCATCGTATTGCTCAGCATCCTCAGCCCAGTGAAGCAGCTTAAGGAGATTGTTACGGTCTGTGACGATATCGAATGTCGAGAAATCAACATCCGCGTTCATATGTTCGATTGAGGCGAAGATTGGGAGAAGAGGAGACAACTTGGGCCCCATTCGAGCGGAGTTCTGGTCACTGTATCTCATTCCGGTATCGGCGGGGACTCGGGTCGGGCTCGCTCTTGTCCAAATCGGCGGAGAACCTGTATTTGGAATTTTAAGAAGCAGAAGGACCTTTCGATCCCTCAGGCGCTTACTTGGAACCAAGATTGTCGGACCATCCGTTCCTTCGATCCACGAGTACGAACTGATCAATTTGACGTTCGTTATGCGAGCTCGAGAGTTCGTTCTGGGTAGAGTCTCAAAGGTTTCAACCACAGGCCCTAGATCCTTCTTGATATGTGTTGTAGGCTTTCTATCCGGCGCTCTAGGGAACGATCCTATTGAACTCATGGACCCTCCCCTTCCTCTTCCGCGCCCGAACATTCCTATTCCACCACCCCCTCGACCGCCTCGTGGTTGACCGCGTCCGAACATCTGGCCTCCTCGACCACGGTCAAACGTCTGACCTCGTAAACTTGGAAGGCCTGGTAGGTTCGGATAGGCGTTCAGCATGTTTCAAGCTCGCACCAGTCAATCTCTGACCTTGCATATGTGAGGGAGGAGGTGGTGGTGCGGTGGTGGTGGTGGTGGTGGTGTTGATGATAAGAACACAATCTTCCAAGGTAGGAGAAGTTGATTTGGGAGGTCAGAAGGAGGGCCGCCTTTTACCATTTACAGATGAACACCTTTTTGGCGGACTGCCGAAGGAGGTCCCTCAGATCGGGTGGAGGCTTGTACAGGATGGATGAAGGATCTAGACAATAAAAGCGAGAGGTTCCTCGTTCACCACGATAAACAAAGGAGACCTTTAGTGTAGGGAGCGGGGCGAAGCATCCAACGAGAAAAAAGTGACAAGAGTGGGATTCGAACCCACGCCCGTGAAGACTAGTAGTCACAACCTGAAACTAGCGCCTTAGACCGCTCGGCCATCTTGCCCAGACAGCCAAATTGGCTTTGTGCATTTACTCAGTAACATAAACTTAGCATGGGCTCCCAGATCAAGATGGGTCTCGGAGGTTCACGGGACTATGTCCTTACGTTCCGAGCGACGACGGTGACAAGAACTCATCTGAATTTGCTCGCGGAAGGCTTCAGTCTTGAGTTTAGTCGTCATATCATTCGTCATTGCCCCGCTCGGCCGAGCTTGTGATCCGGGCCATGTGAGAGCGGGATTTGCTATATCTGGGCATCGTCCGCTCTGCCGCAGGATAGGTGGAGTTGAACCCCAATGGCGAATGTCACGTTCTACAAGGGTCCGCTGATCACCCCGGTGATCGCTGTTGCATATCCTGACGTCAAGTGTTCCGTATATCAAGGCCTATATAAGCGGTCTGGAAGGATATACCAAAGCATCTCCCAATCTCTGTCTCCCGCGGTGTTCCTCTGCAAGCTTAAGCACCAAATACCTGTATATCTTTATGGCAAGATCAAGCACAGTTGTCAGTCTCTCCTTTGCTACTATTTATGCCATACTTACGCACCGCGCGCATCATAGTCCCGTGGCGAAGCCGCTGAAGCTGACGATGACCAGAGGACCTCTCCACGACCACGGGGACATCCCCATAACAAAGGGACTTATCAAGACAACGTAACTCGAGGGTTTGGTGAGCCTATTTGAGTCTTCTCATTCTCAATGTGCAGTGACGCAGACGCTAATTATTGCAACGGTCATCTAATAGAGAAACGTGAAGTTGCCGAGCAGAGCACTTCGACCGACAGAACCTCTACTAGCGGGACTCGTGATCAAGGTCACAAGGCCGACCGTGGAACCGAAGCAGAAACGCTCGACGAATAAGCCGTGAAATGTTCGAAGAAGTGCAAAGTTCCTATTATCATGTTTCCGGTATTGGTTCTGATATCCGAGTCGTTTGTAATCAGTCTTGAGAATTGTACTTTTATTTTGAATTGCGAAGCTCAACGCCGTTCGATTAGCAATGGTTGAGAGTCAGAGCTCCAGCAACATCAGAGACTTTGGTACACATTACCTTTCATTGCAAATTACCATCGCCAAGCCGCGTCCTTGCAAGAAGATGCTTATGGCTCGCTGGCCCGTCGCCGAGAGGGTTGGGTGGCATATAGGGGGGGAGTTGGGCTTGTAATAAACATCCACTTAGCTCGGTTGGTTTGGGGGGGGGGGGGTGAGCTGGGTGCTACGCTAATGCACGTCCGGGACCCGAGGGCGGAAGGGATGAGGAAAACTCAAACCCGACCCTTCACAGCCCGGTGGAAGCTAAGGGGTGGATGGTGGGATCGCAAAAGAATGATTCGGAGGGAGGGGGGATGGCGTGAGCGCGAGTGGTCCGTTGAGCGAGGGTGAACTCAGTGGAGGGATGTGTAAACGGAAGGCGTGGGAAGCCGACGGGGTACGCGAGCAGTTTCACTAACTGCGTCAGTGTGCGCGTTTACCTCGACTGGACAAGCAAGTCCCACGAAGACGCCACCTCAAGCGCGCACTCCCAGTAGTGACCGTACGATCCACCTCTAGTGACTACAACCTAGGAAACAGGGTCGCTCGCATGTCTGACATCGGTAAGAACTCCCGAGCGTTTCACCTTAGAGCTTGCTTAGCCTATAGCTATCCGGCTGCACGAAGACGACTTCTTAGTCTTCCGCGGCGACAGCGATCAAGAAGCCGAGTCGTTCATACGAGCGGTCAACGTGCAAGCGTTCAAGCAAGGCAAATCAAAAGACAAGGACTGGATTACGACCTATGCTTCCGCTGCATTCTCAGGGAAGGCGCTGCGGTGGTATCGGCGTCTGCCGGCAACGACCCGAACGGACTGGGAAGCACTGCAAGAGGCAATCCTGGACAATGAATGGGGAGAAGAATCGTCGAGGTAAGTCCCGCAAAGCGACTCGTGACCTGAGGATCCTGAGCTGAGCTTTGGACCATCAGTGTCGCACCGACCCCAGCTTCACCTCCTTCTGCAGCGGCGGCTGCTGCACCACCACCTCCCACTGTTGCATCCCCTCCGGGACCTGTGACGCAATTCTCCCGCATGATGTTGAGCTCTTATCCCGTTGCGACTCCCAAGAAAACCGGTCTCGTCCGAGTCAGCATCGAGGAACGGCCGGCACTGCAGTACCTCGGCTTCAGTAGGACGAGAGCGGCCCTCAGAGCAACAGACCGCCAAAGCGACGCTATCACAATAGAATGGGATCCATCTTCATTTCCATGCAAGCTGAGGATAGTGGTAAGTCTAGTGTACCGAACCTGATTACCGCTTTCGTCTTAATGCCTTTCTCTACAGGGAGAACAATCTCCCTACTGCTATATTGGAGCTCAGTACGACTCGGAAGATCATCACTCTGCGAGATTGGGTGATGGGAAAGGGAGGTAAGTCGCCTCCTTCTTGGGAAGGACGACCCACTACTGACGGCCTCCCGTCCATATTCAAGATATCTCTTCCTCACACCGGTGACAGATCCAGCGAACGGGTGCGTAGCCAAAACCGGGACGACCGCAATAAAGAACCCATCCCGGGGTCCTGCTCTTGCCGCACTATGGAGCGTTCTACAGGACGGATCGCTCATTGCCACAGTCAAGCAAGACGAGGGTAGGTATTGTTATGTTTCTCCTGATGAACGTGACTTTGACTGATTGAGGGTTACTCCAATCGTTCAGCGACGTTTGTGCTCGGCGTGGTCGTTCAGGATAATGGGAATGCTTCCTTGTCTGCCGAGCCGAGTGCGACGGTAAGGAGGTGGCAGCCAGAGATAGCGAGAGTCGCGGTGAGTCGCGCAGCCCATGCCCAAAACTCGATTGCTCTGTCGTGAAATGATATTCAGAGACTGAATCGCAATGTTTATGTAGAGGCTTCGGATTGAACCGCAATGAGGTGCCGGAAGTCGAAGAAGTCGGAATACGAGGGAAAAGGCTGCTGTAAATGAGCCAAAACCCTTGAAGCAGGACATGGGGGAATCTTGTGGAAGCTGAGATTAGGTGCAGCGATAGTAGAGAGTATGAATCTTGGGAACTTTCTGCGGACGTTTGGAGGAGGGTTAGTGAGAGGGACCCGCTGTGCACTGTCTCGAGGAACAGAATTCGAAACGTTTCACGACTGAGAAGGGAAATCTGTTGATACACGGAGTTTGTGGTGGAGCATTGATTTCCGCAACTAGCCAAGCCGCTTCAGTCACGTGGTTCGCAATGACATCAGCCATTCCTCGTGGAGCCAGAACTCTGACGATCACCATCGTTCTTAGGGCTCACAGTTATGAGCTGGCGTGACGTCATATTCCTGTCCACTTGTGGTATATAGCGCGAACCGACGACACTGGTCGATCCCTCAACACGTCTTCGCATTTCACTCCCCTTTTGCACCTTCTCGAACAACTCACCAACCACCCATAATAATCATGTCTGCTACCAACGCACTCGTAAGTGTTTTTATAAATCTGGAACATCGAAAGGTGTCTTATTCTAACGACATTCTCGTTCCGCAGGCTAACGCCGATCAACGCACCATCGAGGAACTTGAGAACAAGCTCGACCTAGACCGCTACACCAATGCTCCGGATAACGCCCACAAGACCGATGGTACGTCTCTTTTTCTCGTATAGTCATTTCTTCGACTTATTCACACCCACCATCCCTCCAATCAGACTCGAAGGACTCTCAGAACCTGAAAGATCGGGCAGCGAAAGCCGTGACCGAAGAACTCGCCGCAGACCTCGCGGACGCGAAGGAGAAGGCCAAGCCCCCAACGGCTGCAGCCGAAGATCATGGCAACAAACCAAGTCGAGGGGCGATTGTCGACGAGCAGATCCAGCAGGAGGAGCAAGAGATGTTGAGGAACAAGGGCAAGATCTAGACGTTGAAATTCGTTCTTAATGATGTGTATTACTAGAGTCATTCCATAAAGCCTCATGATAGGCACGCGAAACTGGCACACGATAGCATGTTGTCTCCATAAGGAATGGGAATACCGAGGCAAAGGTATCTGCGGACTAAGCAAGAACCGTGGTTCGCAGCACACTGCACACCTCGCTAAGATCTGGAGCATGTTATCGCTTCGCAGCTTGTCATCCAACCTATCTTTTATTGCGCGACCTATCTTTGGGTCACCTTGTTGTATTCGGGTTATCTGATAACCTGGGGAGTGTCAGCCGCTTACGCAAGAATCTGGCAGGCCGCTTACCCAACGAGGACGCCGACCACCCCTTACCCCTCACATCATTCAAAGACATTGCGCGGCCAGTAGCCGACATGTTACGCAAAGGCGCAACAACGAGACTCTGCTGCCCGGCTTTTTGGCCACGGAGTAGGTTTAACAATTGCGGCATACTGAACACGGGGAATTGAATTGAGGAATAGCGAATAGGTAGGGCGGAACGTGCCCGTACTGGGAAAGCTGAATCAGCACTTGGGCTGGTGCCAAGATTGGGGGTCCGGGTGGTGTGAGACTGATACCGCGGTGACGTGAAGCTGCTTACGCCCCGGACTCCGCGTGCGGGGCGATCGTCCAACCCGTGAACTATTTAGAGACCCCACCGGCCGAACCGTCGATAGATGCCCAGTATACATCTTGCCCTCTCCAACGTCTCGGTAAGTCCTTCTCTCGCCGTTTTCTGGGTCCGTTGTGGGTCGTCGGCTAATGTCAGTCTACTCTAAAACGTCCTTCGCAGTGGACCCCCAGTAGCGTCGCCCGCCCCTGAATTGTCAAAGTTTCAAACTTTCGACATATCGACTCCAACACCAACTCGCATTCGGAAGTCGTTGCTTCACACCATTGTCAAGGTCAGTCGTGCTCGCGAACCTCGTCCTCGGCGTTCTTTAGCTTATTCTCTCCATTATTTCAACACAGACCAACTCCCACCCTTGATGAGCACCCAGACTCCAACACGCACGCGTTCACGCGAATCAGGAGCCGATAGAACCATGAATGGTAACGTTGAAGAGCGTGAGGAGGCATATCTCCACGAGGACGGACTCGGTCATCGGCCAGCAGAGGGCGCGGGTGCCGAACCAACGCTCCCGGTCAAGTACCAGCATTCATGTCAGTCCCGGTGTTTCGTTCGATTTCTGGAAAATGCTGACGATTTTTCTTTTCGTTTTCGCTCAGTCTGGGACCCCGAAATCGCACACCTTCGCAAGGTCTACATCAAAATGATCGTCGCAGCGACCGTCCTCATGATCCTCATGATGTGGTTCACTCTACCCGTCTACTGGGGCTCCTTGGGCGAAACGACCCAGCACGTCCCCCACTTGAAAGGTTGGAGAAAGCCGTAGCAAACCCCGCAGGATCAGTGCAACTTACTTCTCGTTCTCCTTTCAGGCTGGGTGATCAACCGAGATGGGGATGGGGCTCTCGGCCAGACCATCATCCAAGCCTTTGAGGCGAATTCCCAAGGTCAAGGCGTCCCTCCAAAGCAGCACTTGACGTGGACCGTCATCGACCCTTCCCAATTCCCTACGGATGAAGACGTCGGAAATGCCATCGTCGACGAACAAGCTTGGGCAGCCGTTGTCGGTACGTCTTACCGTCTCCCATCCCCATCTTCGCACTCCTGATGAGTGTTGCCCTAACAGTCAACGAAGCTGCCACCCAAGCCCTCATCAACGCTCGTTCCACCGGAAACTCGTCCTACAACCCCCTCTCCGCCATCTCGTTCTACTACAACCAAGGCCGAAACGAAGTCGCGGCCAACTCGTTCATCGTCCCGTTAACGACCCAGCTCCTCCAGACCACCTTGGCGCAGTTCAACGCCAGGTTCACTGGACAGTGGTTGGCAAGCGCCACGAGCACGGACGCTATCACCACCGCTGCGAGGGCTCCTCAGACCGTCAGCTCACCATTTGGCGTCACGCCGATCAACTTGAGGCCGTTCACCAAGACCGTCTCTACCGCGATCTTGCTTGTCGGACAGATTTACATCAGTACGTTGATATACGGGAGTAATAGTGCTGAGGAATGCTGAACCCCCGTTTTGATTCCTTCCAGCCATCTTCGGCTTCGTCATCACCATGGCGCACGACGCTGCTCGGGGTGTCATCTCGCCCTTCCTCACCTTCGGATCCTACGCCAAGATACGCCTCATCGTACCCATGATTGCGTACATCCCCTTGAGTTTGAGCTACGCCATGATCAGCTTACCTTTTAAAGTCACCTTCGGCGCGAAATACAGCTACGCAGGCGGCTTCTTCCTTTTCTTCCTCTACGTCTACATGGGCATGGCCGCTCTCGGTCTCTCCACCGAAGCGATGGTCACCCTCCTCACACCACGGTTCATCGCCAACTTCCTCTTAATTTTGATCATTTACAACGTCTCGGTCGCTGCGGTGCCCATCGTCATGCAACCGTCGTTCTACCGGTGGGGATACGGTTTCCCCGTGTTCAACCTCAGTCAGACCGTGCGCACCATCATCTTCAACACCAAGAGCCACTTGGGCGTCAACGCCGGCGTCTTGATTGCGTGGATCGTGTTGAACTTTATCACCATCGTCGCGTTCACGTGGTTCATCCGACGGAGGACCGTGAACGAGGAAAGGTCCAAGGAGAGGGCTTTGGAGAAGGAAATGGGCGGGGAGGAGAAGAAGGCCGAGGCTTAAAATGACTTTCGCATATTCGCTTTTGTTTTGTCATGCGGTGGGACTTGTTTTTGTTCATTGAGTATTTCGGTTGATTTATTATCGCATCTCGACACGCCATGTGTAATGTAGCAGGGCATATAATCATTTCATGACGCTCACTGCGACCTTTCGCTGTTTACGATTTGCTCTTCATGCAACTGAACACCTACGTGTTCACGAAATCTCGATTGCTGCAAGCCGAAGTCAGTCTTCATCGTCTAGAAACAAGTGCTTCAGAAACCAAAGGGCACACGTTAATAGACCGTCGGTCTGGACATTCGAGACAAACCACCACGATAGCATTTTCCGGCGCATGACCCCAGACACAATCTGGCTTGTTTGATAGGTAAATCGCGTTCCCAGTCGAGTTTGTCGAACGTTCGATGATAGGAGTAAGGGTGTAAGTAACTACGCGCATTACCAACATTAGTTCAGTCTTTACGTCGAAAGCTTTGGGACGACCTACAGCCTTTCACCAGAGCACTTGGGATCAACCGTCGGTTTTCCAATACGGTCCACATCTTCACCGCCCACCTTCCGTGCTCACAGTACGATTTATCCTGACAGCAGCTTTGCTGAGGTTTAGAGATACCTTCGACTGACATCAAAAATCTGTATTTCATGCCATTAATAAGACGACTCCTTTCGAATCCATTCGCAAATGGCGCGTACTCCGGGGATCCTTGCGCTCGAAGAATACCACCCAGGAACTCGAACTGCCCGGAAGGTGACTAAAAGACAGCAGTCGGTCTCCCTCCGCGGGGCTAGACATGATCTCCAAAAGACGCACTGTCATTGTACAGGGAAAGTCCGAGGGATCGTACGAAACTCGGCTCGCCAGCTGTTTAGTAGCGACGACGGATACGAGTTTCGTGCTAGGATCGTATGCAATATATCCGTTGACTAGTCTGTCATCGGTGGTAACTCTCACTCGAGAGGTCTTTGGGCCTTGAATGGTACCAACCACAGCGAGAGGACCTGGGGCACGTACGGCAGCAGGAGCTGGGACTCTGGAAGAATTGAGTGTTTACTAGGTCAGTCATCTGTAGTCATCTCTCTGGATAGAGAGAAACACAGACATGTTAGTTCTAACTCCCCAGCTGGTCTGCAAGATCTGCGACTGAAGCTGCAGCCAGTCTTGCTGTGTGGCTATCGGTAATCGCAGGTGCCATCGCAAGGCATTTCCCGCCATTGCTGTAGCTGCGAAAGCGCAGATCCATCCAGGATCGTTGTGTTTGCCCGACTGGAAGGCATGGATGCGAACGGCCCGGATGAAGTCCTCTGCTTCTTTATCGCTGCTTCCTTTGAAGACGAGGAGATCTTCTCGTCGTGATATCAGCCGAATATCCCAGCGCTCGCACGATGATGATGTATGTCCTCACCAGAGTCCGCCATTACTGTAGTGGTGGTGATCAATCGCGTATGGCGAGGTATAGATTGCTGTTGTCCGTGCTGTGTGCCTGGGACACCACATTGGAAACGCTCAAGCTTCCTCGCAATACAGCCGACGACCCATCCCATCACTATGAGCACTGCAGGCAAGTATATAGATGCCTTCCCCAGTCTTTAAGCAACCCATGTACACTTATCTAACATAGTATACCCTTCTCATTGCAGACGACCCACTCATTTTCTACGGCAGAAGCAGCGATGAAGCCGAGACTTTCATCAGACAAGTCAATCTCCTTGCGTTCAAAGCCCAGAAGACACGGGATGCCCATTGGACAGCCGATCTCGCCTCTACCGCATTTGCCGGTGACGCACTGCGCAAGTTTCTCAGATGGGCACCCGAGATTCGCGGCGATTGGAACAAGTTGCAGGAGGCGCTGTTGAACGAGTATCCTCCTAGCTCCGCCCCGATGGGCGCCGCCGCCCCTCCTCCTCCTGCATATGGGTGAGAAGATCTTCAGAAGGACATTTCATTCAGCCGGTCTTCCTAGCTGACTTTTCCGACGATCAGGGCGGCTGGGCCCATGCCCGCCGCAGGACCTCTTTTCCAGCAGGGATCCAATCCTTCGCTCTCAAGATCGAGAACGTATACGGGCCGGATCAGCTTCTCTACCGCATCTGGCGCAAGGACTGGCTACCTCTCTCGGAACCTGGATCGATATTCAGGACTTTTGTTGACCAGTCAAGATCCTTCCCAAGCACTGGAAGTTCGGTGGACCCTATCCAGCCAGCCGACTACCTTCCAGATTCTAGTACGCGTTCATAGCTCAAACCCTTGATCTCCCACTAGATTCCCCATGTCAATACAGAACTGCAGCAGTCCATTTGGATATCTTGGAGGAGTTACTCGAGCTGCGACCACGAAGCTGGGACAAGAATCAGAAAGTTATGTCGATTTCCGCCAATCTCTTTGAATATGGACTCACCCGCTCATTCCAATACAATCTCGTAGTGGGCTAGCTCTGACAACTACGACGGGTCCCGGGGACGCCCCTCGAGGCCATCCGAGACTGTACAAGGGGCGACCGACAAGCGGGACTCCATACGCGGGAATCTGGAACGTCCTGCAAGATGGGACAGTGATTGCGATCGTTCGAGTGGAAGATAGTAAGCGAGCCCCAAAATCCTCACCCCTAACTCGCTGAACCCATATCGTCGTGCTAGCATCTTACGCGTTAAGCTCTGTATTTGCCGTCACTAGCAACACCATCTCTGTGGTTGTCTGTCCCAAATACTATCTTGCGGCCCATCCACCCGGAAATCGGCTCGAGGCGGTAAGCGATTTACTTACTCGACGGATAGCGTTTAACATCCTTCAAAACCCTGCAGAGACTAGTCTTTGAACCAATGTAATGCAGAAAAATCAATAAATCTGAGATTATCATTCTGGCATATTATGTTGTCTGCGACGCGCTATTGCACTGTGCATAAAACCAATTACTTTGCAAGCATGCGTGGCCATTGTCATTCCAAGCTTTCAGTGTCTTGAATCAAACATACAGCCTACTTTGACGTAGAATGATCTCAAAGGTAGCGCGCGACAGTGATCGTGGTTCCTGCCTAATTCCCTCAACAGCGCGCGCATCACGTGCCATACTGTGGCCCTACCAAAACATGCCGCGGTATCCTTCTCCCCGCTCCCCATCTCCCCATCCCTTGCCTTTCTCACCAGTTTACGTGGATAAATGATTAACCTGTACATAGCTATTTGGTTCAGCCGTGCGAATCATTCATCACTGCCAAGCCGCTCACTTGTCTCTCACAGCACCGCCTCTTAACTTGTAAGCTGGCAGTGGTTGCCACGGAGAGCACAGTTTGCTTAGTTACTTACGTCTGAAAGAGACAGATTTTAATTATAAGTACTCTCAACCCTCGTATTTCTCGACATAGGATTTCAAAACCTCGAATGGCCACCTCTACTGAAGGCGCGCATCCGCCAGCGGCGCACGCTCCCCAGCCGCAACTGCAGTACGAAGCTCCCCTCGGGTCTAAGGAGAACTACAAGCCAAAGTCACCAGAACCAGCTTACTATCCTCCAGGTACCAGGAGCCAGACACTGCAGTCCGAGACCCTTGACTGACACCGGTTCACCCTTCCGTTGTAGCGTACACCAACGTCAACCCGGCTGGCCGCTCAGAGCTCCCTTGGGCACAAGCAGACCAAGGATATCCGCATCAGCAAGCGCCTACATACCAGCCAAGACCACCTCCGCCACTCGATCCCATCTATCATTCCACCTACAAGGATGATGATGACGGAACTTCTTGGAATTGTTTTTGCTTGAGACGGAACGAGGCCTGTGGCTGGTACGTTCTTGTTTCGAATTTCTTCTTTACTCGTCCTAATGGATGCTTTCACTAGCTTGAGCGTTTGTTTCGGCATCTTATGCTGCTGCTTTGGACTGGGATCTTGTTAATTCTCCTCCGACGTACTTTTCGTTCCATTTATCCGTGTACCGGTTATCCCTTCCCCGCTTTCGTGAAGCGGGCTGGCCTCGCTCATTGCATTGCATTCGATTTTGTCGAGTATTGAAACACATGTCCTCCGTCCGTTCTCTCCAATGCCAGAATAACAACTCCTAGAGAATTACCAGAATACAGAAGCGAAACTAAAGACCCTACAAGTACACATAGCTACACGCTTGCGGAGCACACTTTACCGTTTACCTCTTCGCCCGCCCTCCGGATTGTTCTCTTTATTAGCATCATACATGGTTGAAGACGTACGCTGGGCAGTGCGCTATGCGACAGGCAAGAGAATTAGACATTCGGTCTCAAGACACGCAAAGTCTCCTCGGTCTTACCTCGACAACGCTAGTCCCATCACGGAACCTAGCCTTGAACAAGACGTTGGCGTTGGTGAATAGACCCTCTTTCAAGCTGACGACGATGAACTGGGATCCTTTGAACCGGGATCGGAAAAGCTGCCCGATATTCTGCGTGTGCGATAAGTCCAAAGCCGAGTCGATCTCGTCCAGAATGTACATCGGGGCTGGCTTGACTTCGAGTAGGGAAAGGATGAGGGATAATGCGATCAGGGACCTATACGACGTTTCATCATTCAGTCAGAAGGGTCTCTGGAGGGCAATACGTGATAAGCGCACCTTTGCCCACCACTCAGCTCCGTCAAACTTTCCTTCCACACGCTCCCTAAGCGCACTTTGACGTCCAAGCCTTGAGTAACATCTTTTCCGTCGGACGGGACCAACTTCGCAAAGTTCCCCGGAAGAAGCTCCGCAAAGATGTCACCAAAGTCCGAATTGACCTTGGTCCAGCACTTTTCGAGAGCGTCACGCTTGTGCCTTTCCAGCTCCTCAATCGTCTTTTCGATCTTGGTCTTGTCCTTCAGAACTGTTGTTAACATCTTCTTCAGCGCTGCTTCTTTCTTCTCAACGCTATGGAGGAGGGATCATCAGCATGATTGCCGTCGCCTCGGTTTGGGACTCGTCTTTACCTGTCGATCATGTTGACGACTTTCGGATTAACCTTCTTCGACATTCCTTTCTGCGATTCCTCCAGCTCGCGGGCTTTTTCTGCCATTTTCTTCATATCGACATTCTGATCATTGAAGTTGTAAGGGGAGCCTGGTTTTCCAAACGTCCTGGAATGGTCCGTCAGCCTTCAAGTAATATCCGTTTGCTAAGTAATTCCAGCTCACCCCTTTTCCTCTTCAATCCACGTGTACTTCTTCTCCAACTTATCGACTTGAGAAACGAGATTGGCCAACTGCGCGTCCATGTTTTTATGTTCATGCTCTGCTTTTTGAATCTCTAAATCGACGTCGGCGACCTCTTGGACCTTTGCTTTGATCACCTGGTCCAACGCGGCGAGTTCTTCGTCGAAACGGGTGAGAGTGGCGCGTTCCTTCTTGAGCTTAGCCACATTCTTCTCGTGAGCGGCCTGTGGAACTCGGTCAGTATAGACTAATAATAGCTCTCTGCGGCGCGCTCAACCTACCTGGAATTCCAGGAGCTCAGTCTGTAGGTGTTCCAACTCTTCGTGGACGCTGACGACAGCCGCTTTCGCAGCTTTCACTTCGGCGGCAGAGGACCGGATATCCTTTTCAAGGGATTCTGTAGAGATGGCGTATCAGTCGAATAGTCGAGAGCAAGGGGAACGAACGCCAGCCGACCTAGCTCGAGCTGTGCGGTCTGCAGTTCCTTTTGGTGCTGCTTGACGGTGGCGTTTTGCTTCGACATTTCGGACTTTTGCTTCGCGATTTCGGCCTAATGTCATCGGAGCTCGGATTAGTCTACGAGGGCAGGTTCTAAATCAGTCCAATTACCTTCAATTCCCTTAGCTTGGAGTCCTTGTTGTTTTTGAAGTCGTTCATGTCCTTCTCGAGCTTCTTGCACTCGTCTGAAGCTTCCTTCTGTTTGGCCTTGGCATCTTGAACCGTTTGCTTCAGGTCAGCGAGGGCGGTCTTGAGATTCTCGACTTCAGCCCCAATCTAAGGACAATGAGGTCGATGATATTATTATCAGATCGATTAAAATCCTAGTTGAGTCTTCTCTCACCCTCGCGGCATTGCTCCCTCCGACTTGCTCTTCAAGCAACCGAACTTCGTGTTCCTTGATCTCCAGCTCCCTCGCGGCATTCCTCCAAGCGGCCCTCCTGCCATCGTCTCCTTCGCCACTGGCAAGCCTACGGGCCTGCTCAAGTTTTCTCTCAACTTCCTTGATCTTTTGCACTTTGACGAGGATCCCACTTCCACTCGGAGCCGCACCCCCGGAAAGCGTTCCGGAAGGGTCGTAAGCTGTCCCGTCCGCCGAGACCGAGTACAAAGATACGTCTCGGTCGAACGCTACCGCACTCGCGGCTTCGTTGTCTGCGCAAATCAGCGTCGTCCCGAACACGTAGGACATCGCCACGCCGACTTCCTCAGGATAGCCGACGAGGGAGATTGCTGAGTTGACCCTACCAGGGGCGATCTTCTGTGCTTTGGCGAGTTTCTAATGGCGAACAGACCTATCAAATCACCGTTTTTCCGATGTACAGCGGAAACTTACAGCGGGAGGGATGGGGTTCGTCTGGATTTTGTTGAGCGGGATGATGGTGACGCGCTTCTTCAGTTTTCCGTTGTTGAGCAGTTGGCTGGCGACTTTCTCATCCTGGACCACGACGTTATACAGCCGTCCACCAGCAGCGATTTCCAGCGCCGTCGTCTTGTCGAAGTGACTTGGGTCCAGCTCCAAGAGGGATGCGACGAGTCCCTTGACAAGGTTGCGGTTGAAGCCGGGGTACGGATCGGCGTACATGAATTCCAATGAGGTGAGTGAGTGCTTGAGGGCCGAGAGTTCCTACCGGAAAGCGCGCGAGTTAGATTCCCTACCCACGAAGACCAATTTCAGCATAATAGGCTTACTTCACTCAGTCGTTTCACCTCTTCGCGAGCGGCAGAAACTTTCCTCGCGGCATCGTCCTCCTTCTCTTGACTCCAGCCGGTGCTCGCTGTTCTCTGGCGGAGCGCTTCGACTTCCTTCCTCCCCTTGTCAAGCACTTTCTGACCTTCCCCGCCCTCCCTCTCTAACTGCTTCTGCTTCGCCTCCTTCTCCCTGAGCTCTTTCTCCACCATCGCGAGTCTCATCTTGGCCCCATCTTCCTCAGTCTTAGCATCGGCCGCTCGCTTCTGGGCCGCGGCGATCTGACCAAGATAACCCCCACCAGAGTTGTTGTTATTGTTCTGGGAGCTGGCGAGACCGGTCATAAGAGTTTGCAGAAGTTCTTCGGAGCTGGAGAGCTTCGTCTGCGCGGCGGTGTGAGCCTCTTTCACATTTGCGTAGATCTTCGTAAGCTGGGCTACTTGTTCACGTTTTTGGACGAGAGACTCGTTCATCTGCGAGGAAGAGCAATCAGGAATGACGAAGCGTGTTGTTCTTCCAGAATACGTACCTGCTGAGACGTCTCCTCCAATTCGATCGCTTTCTTCTCCTCTTCAATGATGGTGCCCTGCTTGATTTCCACTTGCGCCACGAAGCGAGCGAGTTCCTTTTCTCCGTTTTCGACCGTCGCTTCCAAGCCCTTCAGTTTTCCGCCTTTCTCAATCTCCTTGTCGCGCTTCTTCTCCACAATCTCTTTCTGTTTCTCGGCCTCCTTCCCCTCTCGCTCCTTCGCCTTTTTCTCATCAGCCAACTCCTTGATCAGCAGGGCGTGTTGCTTGATGCTGTCTTTACGACTGCTGATCTGATCGTTGAATTGCGTCCACTGGTAAGCCTTGAGAAGCCGAGTAAGTCGTTCGATTTCGGTGCAAGCTTTCTGATAGGCGAGATAGGAGCGTTTCTCTGCTCGAAGGTTATCCAACTTTGGTGTGATTTCCTCGTCGAGGAGAGCCGTGATCTCCTCGACCTTCTTCTCCTTCTTCCCCATTGTTCGAATCGCCTTCTCCTTGCGGTCCTCAAACATACGCGTACCAGCAGCTTCTTCGACGAGACCTAGAATCTCCTGCGGGCGCATGTTGAGAACCTTGGTAATGCGACCTTGCTGGATAAGGAAGTTCGGGTTGTTGATGTTGAGCTGGACGGACTGAAAGAGGGAGTGGATGGCCTGTTGCTGAGCCTTGTGACCATTGAGAAGGTACTTTGAAATGTTTGGCAGAGCAATCTAAGCCTAGACGCGTGAGCAAGCGATGGCTGGGGACATAAAGCACGACGCGTTCAAACCTGTCGCGTCACGGTGATTTGCTTCTGGTCTTCGAAGCCGGCAGGACTCTTGTTTTTGTCGGAGTTGTCAAAGACAATCGTGACGCTAGCTTTGGTGACACCAGCGGCGCCGCGTTTGTAGATGAGATCTTGTTGGTTTTGACACCGAAGCTGAAAGTCGAGCGGGTGAGGTCGACGTCGAATCAGGTCAATGTAGGCGGAGCTCACCTTTGACATGTCTGTTAAGCCGAGCACGAAGCATATTGCGTCCAAGATGTTTGATTTCCCGGAACCGTTGAGACCGGTGATAGCGTTGAAAGAAGAATCCCAGCCAGTGATTTGAGTCCGGACTGGGTACGACTTGAAGCCTGATTACGCGTCAGTACACCATCGACAGACTTGACAGCGTTCACAGTCACCTTCAATCACAAGTTCTTCTATTCGCATCGTCGTTCAAACAACTGCGGCTGGTGTTCTCGGTGGTTGGGTCAGGAAACGCGCTTGGATAAACAAACGCGCACCCTGTTCGAAAGTCGACTGCACGAATTGAGACTGCGTCGACCGTCGCTTCCGATGATTCGAGAGGCGAGGCTAACCACTACAAGACGTGCAACACGTGGTCAGAAGAGACCATCTCAGTTCATTCTGTCATCGTTCATGATCATGTGCACATGCGACCCAAGGTTCTGAAAGCTTCTATCCACAATCCACAGCTAAGCGAACACCAGGGTTCAAAGTCTCCCCTCACCGTGTCGATAAGTCTTCCACAATGCATGCCTAGTATGTAAACCGGTGGTAAAGTTCCAGAGTACGCAGTTAGCCCGAAGAATGTTTGTCAATCTTTTGACGCCGGACGGGGGACATGCCGTTTCCGGCCGCGCACCGCTTACAATCCTCCACTACTCCCATCCATCAGCACCTCACTAGTCCATGAACTCTCTCATCTGCTATCAATTGACTCAGGACCTGCGTCGGAGAGTACTCCCGGACGACAAAAAGAACTCCTACGTCGAGTATCTGCGAGAGGCCCGGGAAATCAAGCCTGATACCTCCGAAAGTATCCTACTTTGGACCAACTTTCGGGGGAGCGGACTGATAGACTGCGTGACTAGGCTTTTCGACGTCACTCCCGCTGCTACGGTGTGTGCAAGTGTCGCTGATAAATTAGGCGCTCCTCTTACCAAATCGAGAAATGTCTTCAGGAAAAAGCCCTCGACTTTTATGGGTTTACATTACTCGTCACCCGAGTCATCATTCTTTCAGCTCGTCAAGCTTCATCAGTCGATGTCATTGAAGCCGTTGATAAAATTTACGCCACCATTCCTCGCATCGTCGCGTGCTCTTATCCCCTGGTCACCGGACAAAATTCACGGGTGTCCTCTTTCTGGGCCACAGACATTCAAAACGGGGTCTTATGCACCGTC
Organism: Tulasnella sp. 427; assembly: GCA_019633495.1. Classification (NCBI taxonomy): domain Eukaryota; kingdom Fungi; phylum Basidiomycota; class Agaricomycetes; order Cantharellales; family Tulasnellaceae; genus Tulasnella; species Tulasnella sp. 427. The sequence continues at coordinate 22,438 of WSUD01000002.1, read as the reverse complement.
GATTGCGCCTATGTCAATACCGGAATGTTGTCTACGTACGTACCATAAGCCCCAACATCTGCCCCTTTGGCTAACAACCCGCGTACAGTCTTGATGTCAAAACGAGGCAGTTGCTGGCAGAGACGCTTGTCCGATACTATCTCGACCATGTAGAAAGTCCCGACCCCCTCACACTCGAAGATCTGGCGATGCTTTACCGCCTCGTTCCTGGTCTGGCTGCGGTCGACCGCTCCTTGGACGTCTACGACCAGGTAGTTCGTAAAACCACCGCACTGTACGACGCACAACAAGCGACGAAGTACCTTTACCGAGTCCTTCAGACCCAAAACGAAGAGATGTCGGTCGTCATGGGCATCCCGCTGTTCCTGGTGTTTCTCACCAAGGGAAACGGTATGCCGTTCCGCCGGGCGGTGTGGGACGCGGACTTGATCGCCGCCTGTTTCGACGCGGTGTGGACTTGGGTCCGAAATCATTCGAAGGACGAGGATTGGGAAGGAAATACCCTACGCCAAATCAGCCTTCACTGCGCTACGTACGTGCCGATGTCTGTCTTTCGGTGGCACGCCGCTCACTAGTTGACTGACAGGTTGAATACGCTCTGCGGAGTGTCACGAGCACAGCGCAACGCTCTTACCCTGAGACTACTGAAGGAAAGTGACTACATAGGGGCACTCGCAAAGGGGTTTGGAACTCTGGATCTACAGCACCATTCAGACTGTGAGCCGCATGCGTGCAACGCATGGCACACGCTCCCTGCTCAACTAACCTCCTCCCCACAAGGCTTGACAACACTACAGCCGGTCTTGAGTCAGATCATCGAAACCATACACCTGAACCGAGATCAGATCGACGGGCCATTTGTTTCCCGATGGTTACTCGCAGACCGAAATCTCAGGGTGATCCGCCGTTGCAAGTTCGGACCTCTGACTCATGACCCCGTGAAGCAGCTTTGGAATAGATTCAACATGCAAGCTGGTCTGCAATCACTTGCCAAGGCCACACACACCGAAGAAATTATATCCAACGCGCTACCGGCGGGCGAATACTACTGCGCCTGGATTAGATGCCCCTTGTACGGCTCAGTAGCGCTCGACTCGGATTTTCCGCGCCTACCACTACTTTGCTCCCAATGCGGCACGGTGAGCATCTACCCAGACCCCCTTCCTACGTCCTCTCTTGACTGTGATCATGTGCTAGGTTTCTTACTGCAGCCTCACGTGCCAGGAAGCGTAAGCCTTGCTATCTTCTCCGGCTTACCGATCCTTTGAAATCAATTGTTCCCCTGTAGTGACTGGCAAAATGGAAAACATTCGCAAGTATGCGGACGACCTGTCGTTACGACATCAGCCAGAAGGCGATCGTTGAAAACTACATAATGTACACGGTTGTATATACTGCAAGATTCGGACGTTTTACGATTGGACTGCGATCTCCCAAAGGAAAAATCTGTTTTGAAAGAAACCCCGTCGAACGAAAGTCGACGCGAGATTACATGTTACCCCGGTAGACGGAGTAGATCTCTTTGACGTGCTGAGGCTCGATGGCATCTTTGACCCGCTCCAATTCCACCTTCTCAATCCCGTAAGCAACCTCCTCCAAAGCTTTCTCGAAGCTAGCACGATTCGCATTGCAAATCTCCTTGGCCCGCTTCTCCGCTTTCACGTTTCTTCTCGTGCCATCATATCGCTGCTTCAGCCTCACCTCCAAGGCACGATCGTTACCCTCCACGAGCCGCCGAACGAAGTCATCCATGCCGTCGAACGTCATTTTCGAGTTGGTCAAGTCGACGGACCTTAACCCGGAGTGCAGCAGGAGCTCTCCAACCTTCATCGCCCCTTCGTCGCCGATGAAGTTACCTTCCTCTCCCAGCTCCAGCGTACCACGACGCCACCCAAGGTCGAGGCTAACGATAGCTTTGGATCCTTTCCCGTCCTTGAAGGCATCTGCGATGGCGGTTGCACCTTCGTCACCGATGAGACAGCTGCTCAGACCGACTCGCTCGAGCGTCTCCTGCGCTCTGAACCCTTCAGCCAGCACCTTGGCACCCTCGTCGCCGAGTCGGGACATGCTGAGGAAGAGAGTTCGAAGGCGGCAGTGACCCGACTTCATGTACTCAGCCGCTGCACGGGCGGTCGCGAGGCCGTGTCCGCTGGTGCCGAAGTACAGGTGACGGAGAGCGGAGTTGGGGTTCATGGACAAGGCGCGGAAGACGTGCTCGGCTCCCGCGTCTCCGACGTTGGTGTTGACGAGGTCCAGGACTTCGAGACGGGTGTTCTGAGCCAGCATGCCCGAGAGAGCGAGTGCACCGTCGGGACCGAGGTTGTTTCGCTTGAGCCAGAGCGCCGTCACGATGGAGTTGTTCATCAACGCGTTCGAAATGCTGGAAATCCCCTTAACCGAAATTGAGTTCCCTGCCAACTGTGCCCGAAAATTCGATGAGTAATAAAGAAAGACAACCAGCGTGAAGAGCACTCACATAATAGTTGTAAATGCGCCCACCGTTAGGCTTCTCGGCGTCATTCTTGATGAAGTCTGCGATGACGTCCGCGCCTCGGTCTGTAACAATGTTATTGCCGAGCAAGAACCTATCGATGTTATCGTTCTTCGCAACGGCATCCATAATAGGACCGATTCCGACGGGTCCCACAACCTGCTTGCAAAGGTCGACGCTGACCCCTCCTCCGCGGGTCGTCTTGCCGAGGATGGAGCCCTTCGTAAAGTCGACGCGAGGCTCTTGGGTAGGATCGAAGTCTTCGTTCTTGTTGAGCCACTGGATCATGGGCTCAAGAGAGTCGAGGGTGCAAGGTGTGACTGGCTCAGCCGCGGGTGACGAGATGTAGTTGGAGACCGGTGCGTTGACTGACTTGCTTTCAGCTTTCCCGCTGTCGACGGGATTTGGGAGGCTCGACTTGGTGGTCCACTTATCAGCGGCAGATGGGGCGTAAGGCCAAGCCCACTCTGGCTTTTTGATACCCTTCATTTCCCCCGTAGCGTCTGAGGCGATTGATTCGGGATGTCGATTCCTGTGGGTACCCTGGATCGACCGCTCGCGATGAGCTTCTTTCCTGGCTTTCTTATCAGCTTTGAGGTCGTCGAGGGTGGGTTTAGGGAAGCTGAATATCTTAGATTTGTTCTCGACCGCGTTGGCGATGTCGTCGATGACCGGGAGATCAAGCAAAAAGGGGGTGAGATCAGCGATCCCTGTGGAGGGCATGTCGATGACAAAACGATAGGCCTTCTGGGAAGTTAGGAAGAGAATGGGATAGGGAGAGCGCGTTGCACCATGGTCGATGGCAGACAGATCTTGAATTTGCATGTTGTGTTTCTCTGCTATGGCTTCGACAACCGGAAGCGACTTCCCGAGCGCTAAGAGCGCGTAGTAAGGGCCCTTGGCGTCGCATGTAGCTCGAACGAATTGAACCGATTTCTGAAGCGCGATCACGTCGGCACTTGGCCCGGAAAACAAGGTACATTTACATACGTTGAGATCGCCTCTATTTCGACCGAGCCATGACCGTTTGTAGCTGCCAAGTTCCAGCGGATCGGCGGTCGGGTCGGCATTAACGCTGGTGAATGGACCGTTCCTGATCGTTCAGTATACGGTGGTTAGCGTACTGTTGCTTGGCGACAGAGAGTGGTTAGATTACCGATAGTACGTGGTGATACCCATGGCATCGAGATTCGCGGCTAAAGACGTGGTTTGTTGACGAGCCATGGTTGAGTTCTGGTCTTCGTCGTGAAGAATGAATACTTTCTTCTCCTCTGAAGCAAGTCCGAGTGCTCGCTTTTGGGCTGAACAAAACGGCCCAACCGCCATAACATCTGCAGCTATCTGAGCCATAGAGAAAAGAGTCTGAGAGGAGGATTGAAATTCAAAAGGCGGGAGCTGGTGAACTTGGTTCGTGACGTGGTTGACTGAAGGACTAGATCCAACTGAAAGGCCTTGTGAGTGAGGCGCCAGTAGTGCTCGAGTCACCGAGCGGAGTTTTAAAGACGCCACAGTCACGTGCATATGCAACTTGCCACTGGTCTCCGAGATCTGGTCGACTGACTTTGACAGCAAGGATTGGTGACAGCTCTTCGAGCGGGGCTACCGTTCGACTGTGGAAACGAACATGGGAAAGGCCCAAGTCCCCGTGATTACATAATACACCCTGTGCAAGGGAGGATTGAGATGCGACCTCCGCCCCTTCCAGTTCTAACCCTTCCGCCAAACAGCGAGTTCCTCCCTTGAGTCTAACAGCTTAGTACGGTGAGAGCCCGACACAATCTTTGATGAGCGAAACTCCCCTTCTATCCAACACTGGCGACTCGTATGGATCTCACCACAACCAGGCACTGAGCCCCATGGAATTCGAGCCGAGCGAGCGACTAGTGAGTGGACTTTCGAAATTGTTTGGAAGCTACATTTAACTCTGGAACGCAGACCGAAAAGCTTGATAAACTGAGCAAATGGAGGATTAGCCGGCAAGCTCTTGCACCGTCGCAAAGAGATCGGGAATTCCATGGGGGCAGTGCAAGTGTCTCACTAGCTCACTTGATAGCATCTCCACTTGATCCAAACCACTCAGGTCAAGAGGTCTCAGGAGCCGAAAACGCGGTAAGCGAAACTACCGTGGCACCGCACCCATTCTGATGATCTCAGCACCTCCTTACTCGTTAGTTTGTAGCTGTGAAGAAGTTCAAAGTGGCGGAAGACACTAATATAGAGCGCTTGCTGAGGGTGAGCTCACTACGGGTATTTCCCAAGCTAGCATATCTTGATTACTTGAGTCTCGTAGCTAGCGGTCAGGGAGATCGGAATTCTCGTCGAACTCTCGCATCCCAATGTCGTCAAACTTACCGGGTTTGTTGAGGACATCTCTCTGGACCTCGTCTGGCTGGTTTTTCCATGGGAGGCAAATGGCAATGTCCGAGACTTTCTTACCGCTGCGGAACTTGAGATCCCTGAACGGATTTCACTGGTAGGGAAGTTCCCTTATGATTAAACAACGTTTCTAACTCCGTCAAACAGATCGATGACGTCGCTCAAGGACTAGAGTACCTTCATTGCCATGACCCTCCTGTGTGCCACGGGGACCTCAAATCGGTGCGTCAACATTCTCCACGCGTAGATGCCTAATCGGAGACTCACGCGCGGCAGTAGCTGAACATTTTAGTCAACGCGCAATATCGAGCCGTAATCACGGATTTTGGCTCAGCCCGTTACTTGGAACGTAACCCTAGCGACACTAGGTCGGCCCAGACTGCAGTCAAGCCGAGAATGAAGAAACTATCCACCGGGGTCTTGAGCTCGCCGCGGGCAGAGTTTTCCTTGTACACGAAGCAGCTCACCGTCACTGGATGCTTATATACGACTAGATGGGCGGCTCCTGAGCTGCTGAATGATGAGAACTCTGGGCTGTGGAGCGATATTTGGGCGTTTGGCTGGATCTGCTTCGAGGTGCGGCGACACCAAATCGAACACCCCTTGATAACGGGGCTCATTTGCTCGCCACTTTACCAGATCATGACAAATGACTTTCCATTCCAAGGGTTTCACGATATGGAAGTCATCATCAGGGTCGTTCAGGGTGACGTTCCGACCATCACGGACGATGCTCGGATGTCGTCGATCGTTGAGCTGTGCAAACTTGTAACAAGATGCTGGAGCACCAGCCCACTCGATCGAACCACAGCTACAGAGTGCCACCAGGCTATTGGCTGGATGGTGAGTTGAATTCGGCCGAACCGTAACTATTGCAGGTCGTCAAACTAACCGCAACTCCTGAACCGTCAGCCTATGATCGTTCCTTCTTGTTCGCCTTCAGGAACGACTGATCCGGCCGCTCCCCGAACCCGCTCCCCCGCCTTACTCCTGGAGCTCGCCCGCATCAACGAGCAACAAGGGGACTACTCGGCCGCGTCTTCGTTATACCAAGAAGCGTCGAGGATATACAGCGGCCTCAACGACGACAGAGGACAAGCAGATGCTCTCTGCGGTCTCGGCTCCGTAGAGCGTCTCCAACGACAATACGGGGATGCCGAGAAATCCTACGACAAAGCTTATGAAATTTACAAATCTCTCAACTACGATGCGGGTCGAGCAGACGTGTCGTGGGGGTTGGGAGAAGTGTACCGACTCCGTGAGTCCTACGGTACTGCTCAGACTCATTACAGTAAGGCACTCGAGATCTACAGCACTATTGAAGACGAGCCTGGTCAGGCTCAAAGTCTGTGCGGACTCGCGGAGATAAAGCGTAACCTGGGTGACGATCAAGCGGCAATCTGGTCTTTCAACAAAGCGCTTCAGATTTATACCCGCCTTGGAAGTCAAACTGGTAGAGGGGAAGTCCTCTGGGGTCTTGCGGAGCTCCAGCGGCTCCGAGGTCGAAAGGACAAGGCCATTTCGCTCTATTGCGAAGCCCTCGAGATCTATCAAGGCACCGGCAATCAACGTTTCGAAGCAGACGTTCTTGCAAAACTCGCTGAGTGCCATAGTGAGGGTGAAGACTTCGGCGACGCTGCTCGCTACTACTCTCAAGTCATCTCCGTTTACAATGAACTTGGAAATGAAACTGGGAAAGAAGACGTTCTAGCACAACTGGAGGCAGTGAGCTCGTCATCAAGCTCTAGTTACACCGCTTCCTCACATCTTCCCCGAAGATGGCATCTAACTTTAAATACGGAAATCGACTCGAGATTTTAGGACGCTTACCTCCGGTAGATAATTTCTCAGTGTCCGACCCTGTACAGAGCTGATCCTCTACCTCTCCCGAATTTTATAAGATATACCTGAAAGCAAAGGATGATTCTCGGTACATCAAGTCCCTTTGGCAGCTAGCGGACGCCTATTTCACCCGCAATAAGCTCGACACGGCTTCTTCCTACTATTCCAGAATCCTCGAACTTTGCACAGCCCAGAAAAACGACAGCGGAAGAGCGGACGCACTTAGGAGTCAAGCTGAAGTGCACATGCGCTCAAAGGAGTTTGAAGGAGCCCAATTGTGTTACTCGGAAGCCGATAGCATATGCATTGCTATCAATGATGGCCAAGGCAGAGTCAAATCATTACTCGGTCTGGCTGATCTTTGCCGCAAACAGAACAAGACTACTGGGGCAATCGCAGCTTACCATGAAGCAATGTCTATTTGCACTGACATTGGAGACGACGCCGGTAAACTAGCTGCTTTGTTAGGTAGTTTGGAAGTGAGTGCACGTCCTGAAGGTTTCCGCAATCACTGACTAGCAGTAGGTCTACATCAGTCTTTGGGATGTCGCGAGACGTGTCGACACTCTGTGGAAGATTGGACATCTCCGCAGATGGTCAACAGAGTTCGACAAGGCCACTTCATGCTACTCGGAGGCTTTGGCGCTCGCCACTTCACTGGGCGACGACGGTTTCAAGGCGGACGCATTAAGAGGTCTAGGGGCAATGAATCGAATAAAAGGCCATTATGGCAGGGCTTTCTCGCTGTACGAGGAAGCTATGGAAATTTACGTGAAACGAGGCGATGATCGTGGTCGGGCGAAGGTCTTGTGGGGACGGGGCGAGGCTTACTGCCACACGGGGAACTACCGAACGGGATCGAATCACTACGGAGAGGCATTGCAGTTGTGGCCGGCTCTCGTGGACCATCAGAAGAAGGACGAATTGATGTGGGGCATCTCCCCAAGCATCAAAAGCGTTGGCGACTGGCCTGATGACTATGATAGACTGTAACTTGCATTCCTTCTTGACATTTTACGGTTCTCGATCTATCGCTTGTTTCTGGCACGTACAACTTTTGACCATTGTTCTGCTAACGGAAGCGAACGTATGGCCTTCCCAATACATCACAGACAATGGTTGATCACACGAAAGACAACTGTAAGGCACCATCTCACCGCCTCAATGTGGTCGTTAATCACGGATAGCCACCGGACGGTGATTACCTAAGCCAGTGTGAGGCACTGCGTCGTCAACCACCTGAGGCCTCTGCCCATCATGCCTAAGCATCAAGCCCAGAAGGATACGAAAGTAACGAGAGAAGATCTCAAATCATCTCCGTCTCAAGGTCGAAGGCAAACAACGCCGAAGGAATCTGACGACATGTTCCTCTCGAACGGACCTCACCGAAACCAACTAGAGCCGGATCCCCTAACTTTCGAGCCGAGTGAGCGACTGGTGCGTCGGCCCTGCTACTAGACGTAGGTCAAATCTTTTCTAAAATACATTTACAGATTGAAAAGCTCGATAAACTCAGCAAATGGCGGATCAACCGAGAGGCTCTCGACCTGGTGCAAAGAGAACGTGAATTTCACGGGGGCAGTGCGAGTGTCTCTCTGGCACAGCTAATCCCAGGTCAAATTGAAGACAAGAAAGCTGAAACCTCAACGCAAGAGGTCTCGGAGACCGCACGCAAGGTAGGCCAACCCCCGCATCCCACCGATCATCTTCTCAACGTTGCCTAGCCCTGTCAGTACGTAGCTGTGAAGAAGTTCAAGTTGGCAGATGACAAAAATCTCGAGCGCCTAGTGAGGATAAGCGAGCCGCATGGCTTCTCCCGGTAAGGCACGTTCTGACGATTCGCTTCCCAACAGCTAGCGGTCAGGGAGATCGAAGTTCTGTCGGACCTTTCGCATGCCAACATCATAAAACTTACTGGGTTCGTTGATGACATCGCAAAGAATATTGTGTGGCTGGTATTCCCGTGGGAGGAAAATGGGAATGTCCGAGACTTTCTTACAGGCGTGAATCTCGAGATTCCGGAACGAATATCCTTGGTAGGTGATGCTGGTCTCTTGCAGAGCTAAAGTGCTCATCCTCGCTTTAGATTGACGACGTTGCCCAAGGTCTCGATTATCTTCATTGCCATGACCCTCCTGTCTGCCACGGAGACCTTAAATCAGTTCGTTGCTTTTCCGTACTCTTGAGCAGTTGATTGGAAGGTTCACGTGCGACCATAGCTGAATGTTCTAGTCAACGCTCAATACCGAGCCGTAATCACAGACTTTGGCTCAGCTCGGTATCTCGAACGGAGCTTGACTAAAGGCAGTTTGTCTAATGCTGCAACCAAACCGGCCGCGCGGAGGGCGAATGTTGCTTCGCGCTCCCCACGAGCAGAGTTCTCCCTCTTGACCAAGCAGCTCACCGTCACGGGATGCTTATATACAACCAGATGGGCGGCTCCTGAGCTGTTAAATGATGAAGATTCCGGGCTGTGGAGTGATATATGGGCATTCGGTTGGATCTGCTTTGAGGTTCGGATACATCAATTTGAGCACTGCTCCAAACACGGAGCTCTGCTAACTCTTAGCTCTCTTAGATCATGACAAACGACTTCCCCTTCCAAGAGTTTCACGATATGGAAGTCATTGTCAAGGTTGTTCAGGGCAATGTTCCAAGCATTTCCGACGATGCTCGAATGTTGTCAATCGTTAAGCTATGCAAACTCGTAACAAGATGTTGGAGCACCAGCCCAGTCGAGCGTCCCACGGCTACGGAATGTCACATGGCTATAAGCTGGATGGTAAGTCGCACCTTGCCTGGTATACCTCCGTTCAGAAAGCCGACTACCAATCCTGAACCCTTAGCCTATGATCGTCCCGTCCGGATCACCTTCAGAGATTAGTGACGCAGGCGCTCCCCGAACACACTCGCCAGCGCTGCTCCTTGAAATGGCTCGAGTCCATGAGCAGCAAGGGGACTACTCCATCTCGTCGTCGCTATACTTGGACGCGTTGAAGATATATCAAAGCCTCCATGACGATCGAGGACGAGCGGACGCTATCTGCGGTCTTGCCTCGCTAGAGCGCGTGCAGCTCAATTATGAGGCCGCTGCAAAGTCGTATAACAAAGCCCTCAGCATCTACGATCTCCTCAACGATGATGCGGGCCGAGCGGACGCGTCGTGGGGCCTGGCGGAGCTGCACCGGCTAAGAAATCATCATAACTCTGCAGAGTCTCACTACCGTGCTGCCCTCAAGACATACGAGACCACAGGAGACGAAACCGGTCAAGCTCAGGCATTATGGGGTCTTGCAGAAACATATCGCAGCAAAGGTCCGGGCTTTAAAGAGCCCGCAATCAAAGCATATACACAATGCCTCGAAATTTACACCCGACTCGGCAGTGAAAGTGGCAGGGCGGAGACCCTTTGGGGTCTTGCAGAGGTATACCGTAATCAGGGACGGTTTGGAATGGCCATGGCTACATATTCTCAAGCTCTCGCAATCTATCGGGCCATTGGTAACCGACGATTCGAGGCCGATGTCCTTTGGCGGCTCGCAAAATCTCATCGCGGAAATGAGGACGACGACAACGCCACCCTTTGCTATTCTCAAGTGATCCCTGTGTATGACGAACTTGGTGATCGCAGGGAAAAAGGCGAAGCTCTGAAATCTCTGGCAGCAATATATAAAAGCCAAGAACGGTACGAAGAAGCCGTCGACGCGTACGAAGAAGCCCTTCAGATTTTTACAAAGCTGAGGTCGTATTTAGGCAAACGCGACGTTTTGGAGGACTTCGAAAAAGTAAGATATTTATGAAGACTATCTGGAAAATTATGCTCAGATATATTACTCAGATACGAGCTCTTCTCAACACTGATATTCGTGGAATCAATATCTTGGAACGTCTGGCTTCTGTATGTGCATGTAAGCATCATGCCACACATCACAGTTCTCTGATCTTCCGAATGAATCAGATATACGAGAAAGCAAAATATGCTCGTGAGCATTTAGACACCCTCTTGGAGCTCGGAAATAGGCACCTCAAGCGCGGCGAGTTCGAAAATGCCTCCCGCTGTTATTGTACTATCTTGGAACAGTACAGCACCAAAGGAAATGACATTGGGAGAGCAGAGACGTTACGAAGCATAGCAAAAGCGCACGCGCGCTTGAAGGAGTTTCAAGAAGCACAGTCACGTCTCTCCGAAGCCGACAACTTGCATGTTGATATCAGTGATCAGGGCGGTAAAGCCAAGGTCATCCTCGGTCTCGCCGACCTTTTATCATTATCAGAACAAAACAAATAGCATTTGCTCCTTGCTCCTTGCTCTAGCTCTAATTACTGACACCGGATACGACAAAGGAGACTGAAGGCTTTACTCCGCGGTTTGAAGCGGGTACACTGCAGTCAAGTAATCTACGCGCTAACTGACGGATTTCTAAACCTACGTCAGTCTAGACGACGAAGCAAGGCGAATAGAATGTTATGGAGGTCGTCCATCTGTATAGATGATCGCAAGAGTTCGACGCGGGAGTTTCATGCGACTCGGAGTTTCTGGGGCTCACCGCTTCCGTAGGTGATGACGACTTCAAGGCGGACGCATTAAGAGGTTTCGTGGTGATGTATCGAATAGAGGGCAAATACAACAAGGCTTTCTCGCGGTACGAGAAAGCTACGGAGATTTACGTGAAACGAGGCGACGATCGCGTCAGGCGAAGGCCTTGTGGGAACGAGGAGAGATTTACTGCCACACAGGGCCCTACCAAACGTCATCTGACTACTACGAAAGCCATTGGAGTTGTAGCTGGCTCTTATACACCCTCACAAGAGGGACGAGCTGATGTGGGGCATCTCCCCAAGCGTCGAAAGCGTTGGCGACTGACCGGATGACTATGATCAACTGTAACTTGCTTCTCTGCTTATGTTTTACGGCTCTCTGTCTATCATTTGTTTCTGTCGAGTTCAACGTTTGACCATTGTTCCGTCAATAGAAGTGGGTGGATGATCGCTTCACACTCCTCCCGGCTACATCATAGACAATGGTTTTGATCAAAAGAGAGAATAGATATTGTCGCACGCTGTATTATCTCACAAAGCTCAGCCCGATTTGTCGCAAATTCGGATATGCCAGGATATGCCCCAATCTAGACGGTGATTATCTAAGCAAGCGTGTGTAAACCGGCGCTGCGTGGTCAGCTGTCCTAGATCTGCGTCTACCATGCCTATGCATCACCCCAAGAAGAGGAGGGAAGCAAAGAGCGCGGAGCTCAGATCCTCCCCATATCATGCTCCAGGGCAGAGCACGCGGAACGAATCCGACGACGGTCTCCTATTGAACCCGAAAGGGTCGAACGGATCAGTCGGCAACCAACAAGAACCAGACCCCTTAATTTTCGAGCCGAGTGAACGACTGGTTCGTCGGCCTTGCTCCTGAGCTCAGGTCTTATTATCCTGAAATTGATTTCCAGAGTGAAAAGCTCGACAAACTTGGCAAATGGCGGATCAACCGTGACGTCTTAGACTTGCTGCAAAGAGATCGTGAATTCCACGGGGGTAGTGCGAGTGTCTCCCTAGCGCAGCTGATCACATATCAAAATGAAGGAAGGGAAGCTGAAAGCTCGACGCAACAGGACTCGGAGAACGCCTGCAAGGTAGGCTAAAAACCTCTGCCTCACTCCTGGCTCGCCAAGTATCTGACTATTCCCTAGCCCCGTCAGTACGTAGCTGTGAAGAAGCTCAAATTAGCAGATGACACAAACATTGAACGTCTAGTAAGGGTTAGCGAGCCGTATTGCCATGCCCTGCGAGGCACGTCCTAACCGTCCGTTTTCCAAAAGCTTGCGGTCAGGGAGATAGAAGTTCTATCCGAGCTTTCGCATCCCAATGTGATAAAACTCACAGGATTCGTCGATGAAATCTCAAATAATATCGTGTGGCTGGTATTCCCGTGGGAGGAAAATGGCAATGTTCGAGACTATCTAACAGGCATGAATCTCGAGATTCCGGAACGAATATCGTTGGTAAGGGATGCTCGTTTGTTGCAGAATGGAGCGCTCAACTACGCTTTAGATTGATGACGTCGCTCAAGGTCTTGAATATCTTCACTGCCATGACCCTGCTGTCTGTCATGGAGACCTCAAATCGGTTAGTTGCTTTCTCACATATATGAGCGATTGATCGGAGGGTTCACCCGCAGCAATATTATTAGCTGAATATTCTAGTCAACGCTCAATACCGAGCCGTAATCACAGACTTTGGCTCAGCTCGGTTTCTCGAACAAGGCTTCTCTAAGGCTACAACCAAACCGGCCGCGCAGAGGGTAAATGCTGCCTCGCACTCCCCACGAGCAGAGTTTTCCTTATTCACAAAGCAGCTCACCGTCACGGGGTGCTTATATACTACCAGATGGGCGGCTCCTGAGCTGTTAAATGATGAGAATTCCGGACTATGGAGTGATATATGGGCATTCGGTTGGATCTGCTTTGAGGTCGGGATTCACCAATCTGAGCACTGCCAAGAAACGGAGCTCTGCTAACTCTCAGCTTCGTAGATCATGACAAACGATTTTCCTTTCCAGGGATTTCACGATATGGAAGTCATTGTGAAGGTTGTTCAAGGCAATGTTCCAAGCATTACGGACGATGCTCGGATGTCGTCAATTGTCGAGCTATGCAAACTCGTAACAAGATGCTGGAGCACCAGCCCACTTGAGCGTCCCACGGCTACAGAGTGTCACATGGCTATAAGCTGGATGGTATGTCGCACTTTGCCGGGTCATAGCCTCCGCTGACCAGGCTGAATTCAATCCCGAACCCTCAGCCAATGATCGTCCCTTCCGGATCACCTTCAGAAACCAGTGACGCGGGCGCTCCCCGAATACGCTCGCCAGCGCTGCTCCTCGAAATGGCTCGAGTTCATGAGCAGCAAGGGGACTACTCCATCTCGTCGTCGCTCTACTCCGACGCTTTGAAGATATATCAAGACCTTCGGGATGATCGAGGACAAGCGGACGCTATCTGCGGTCTTGCCTCGCTAGAGCGCCTTCAACTCAATTATAAGGCTGCCGAAGAGTCTTATAACGAAGCCCTTGAGATTTACGTCTTGCTCAACGATGATGCGGGCCGAGCGGACGCGTCGTGGGGCCTGGGGGAGGTGCACCGGCTTCGAAATCATCACAACTCTGCGGAGTCTCGGTACCGTGCAGCCCTCAAGACCTACGAGGCCACAGGCAACGAAACCGGTCAAGCTCAGGCATTATGGGGTCTCGCAGAAACATTTCGCAGCACGGGTCCGGGTCTTAGAGATAATGCAATCAAGGCATACACCCGATGCCTCGAAATTTACACCCGACTAGGGAGTGAAAATGGAAGAGCCGATGCTCTCTGGGGTCTTGCAGAGCTCCACCTTGCTCAGGGAAGGGGCGGAATGGCCATATCCACTTATTCTCAAGCCCTTGCAATCTATCAAGGCATCGGTAACCGACGATCCGAGGCCGATGTTCTTTGGCAACTTGCAGAATCTCATCGCAGGAATAAGGACGACGACAATGCGGAACCTTACTATTCTCAAGTGATCCTGGCGTACGACGAAATCGGGAATCAAAAGGCTAAAAGCGCGGCCATGCAATCTCTGGCAGCACTTTATAAACGGCAACACCGCTATGAAGAGGCTGTCGACATGTACGATGAGGCTCTTGAGGTCTGTGTAAACCTGAGGTTAGGTTCAGGCAAACTCGATATTTTGAATGAGTTGAAGCTGGTGAGGTTGTTATCGAAGGCTATCTAGGAAGCTCTGCTGAGATATCCTATCGGTTCAGATACCAGCTCTTCTTGACCATGATATTAGTGGGGTCAATACCTTGGAACGTTTGGCTTTGGTAAGTTCATTTCAGCGTCTTGTCACAACACATCTCTCTCATATCTGGCGCGAACCAGGTATTCAAAAAAGTCGACGACACTCGTGGGCACCTCGACACCCTATGGAAACTCGGAAATATGCGTTTCAAACGCAATGAGCTCGAAGATGCGTCCTTCTACTATTTCACCATCTTAGAAAAGTACAAAACCGCAGGAAACGACATTGGGAGAGCCGAGGCGCTACTTAGCATAGCGAAGGCGCATGTGCGCTTGAAGGAGTTTGAAGAAGCAGAGTCACGTCTCTCCGAAGCCGCCAGCCTGTATGTCAGTAGCGGAGATCAGGAGGGCAAAGCCAAAGCCATTCTTGGTCTTGCCGATCTCTGTCATCACCAAACCAAAGCAAAAGACGCAATAGCTGCTTGCTCTGAAGCCTTCGCTTTAAGTACCGATATCGGAGATGACAGGGGAAGACTGGGGGCTTTGCTCTGCAGCTTAGAAGTGGGTGCACGTTAGTCGAGTAACCTGCACATCAAGTGACGGTTTTCGTTTTCTAGATCTACGCAAGTCTGAATGACGAAACGAGACGGATCGAAACATCGTGGAAGGTCGGTCATCTGTATAGATGGTTAAAGGAGCTTTCGAAGGCCACGGAATTGTTCTCGGAGGTTCTGACGACGGCTCTTTCCTTGGGCAATGACACCTTCAAGGCGTATGCATTAAGAAGCCTCGGCGTGATGCATCGGATTAGAGGCAACTACGATGAGGCCCTGTCCCGATATGCTGAAGCTATGGAGATTTATGCGAAACAAAATGACGACGTCGGTAGGGCGAAGGTTCTATGGGGTCGGGCAGAGGTTTATTGCCATAAGGAGGATTACCAAAAGGGATCGGAACACTACAAAGATGCTTTGGAGATGTGGCCGGCCCTTATGGACCACCAAAAGAGAGATGAATTGATGTGGGGCATCGCCCCAAGCCTCAAGAGTGTCGGAGACTGGCCGGATGATCCTCAATTTGACTCGTAGATTGTCATCTTGTTTCTCTCTATGTTTCGCGGTGTATTCAATCCTACCTCATATAATTGGACCTTACATTAATTGGACCCCACATTTGTACGGAGAGAGCATTCAAGAATCTGGATTGTCCACAGACTCATGATTGTTCTGCGCCGATTCAGTTGCGATTAAGGACCGTTCGAGATAGTTTTAGATCGCTAGCCCGCCATAGTGACTATGAGTAAGTGAGGGTCTTAAATGAGCCAAAAGGTAGCATACCAAGTAGGAGGGACTCGAGTGCCTCGTCATCGGAAGACTGAATATGCCCTTGACTTTGGTGAGAATCAGACATGCCAGAGTGTAGTGGTTTACAAGTAGAATAGTTTGATGAGGAGAGGTGTCTGGAGGATAGAGTGGTGAGCTTGGGTGGATGGATAGTCGACACTCATATAGCTTGCATTTGAACTGCTAAGCGAGCCCCGCGGGGTGTCGTGCAGTCAACCGCACTCAAGTACGGCTGATGCGTCGCTTGCAACAACCAAGGCATAGATCATCAGATCGATTGATAGTTTTCCGTCCCAAGTATTGCGATCTTAGTGCTTAGACTGTTTAGACTTCCTGTGTTTCCCGAGTTCGCTTCTACATCTCGGGGTCTTTCGGGATGCCGATTGACTGAGAGCCGAAGCGCGGTAAAGAGTATTGTGAATAGATTTGGATACTTGAGCTCCCGATGTCTTGCCATGAGCAGTTATTCATGTCAGGGCGAAAATGCAGCATGCGTCATCGGACTGTGTGGCGCACGCCAAACAGGGCACGTGAGGACTAAAGCCATGACACCACTACCCGTCTCTGACGTCATCGCCCACCCACAGCAACACCCTACGATACATAAGGGCCGAAAGTCGTCTGAATGACGACGTCCAAACCACCTCCCGAAATGTCCTTCTCTGCTCAAGACTCTCGTCCTGCGACTCGCCAACGCAAATCCAATCTCAAATTGGACAACGCAAGCGAAAATCTCCCTCCCAAGCGTCAAGGACCCGCCACCCGTCACGACATCCAACCTCCCTTTTGGAACACACCTTACCGAAAGTTCATCAACTATCTTACTCTCGCAACCCTCGCTCTCGCTTTGTTCTACACCTGGAGACTCACACAATGGAAGGCTCAAGCTGGAGGTTGGGTCAATCTCTTGCTCGGTCGTCATCCCAATGAACCGTTGCCAGACCCAACAAAGGCTGGAGAGGGACTGGCCAGCGGTGCGAGAGGATACACCGGAGGAAGCAACGGCAACGGCAATATGGGACTAGAGGACCGACTGCGAGACTTGGCTTACGACCTGGGAATCCATCCAAAAGAACTTGCATCAGCCATTCGTCCTCTTATCCCCACTGCAAGCATCAGCTCAATTGCAGAATCCCAGCCTACTGAGCCTGGAATGGCGGTCAGCGTCTTGACCGAAGGCGAGGAACCAAAAGAGACTGCTGCGGCCACGGAGAAGGTCAAGCGGGGCTTGGCCGCAGTGATGGGACTGGATGAGCCGATCGATTTCGACGACTAGAGGTTAGTGTCGCGAATGAGCGGTGAATGAAAACCGAGGCGCTGACGTGCCGGGACTTGTAGTAGGCGTTTCCGAACCCTTGAGGACTTGTATAATATATCATCACACTCTTGTAACACGAAATCAAAGCACGGTGTTTCAGCGCGATGGCGAAGGAGCTTGCGTGGACTGCATAAGAAGAGTCGCTATGCTAAAAACGCGCCAAGACGGAGAAAGCACTGAAACGCAGTTCCATTTCCCGTGAGATGTAAAGTAGATGAGAGGGTTGACACGACCGATCCAAGTTTACAAGCTGGATGGTACGCTAGCGGCCTTAAACTGTTTGGCCTCTAGTGATTCTAAGAAGGCATCCGGATTCGGTTCTCGGCCAAGGAACTCCTACAAGATGGTGGTGATTGCGGTGAGCTCACGCAGCGACATCGGCAGAACAATTCTCGAACCTTAAGCGAGTCCATCTCGTCGCGGCTTCCACCGGGTTTGAGAATGCTGTTTCGGTACTTCGTGCCAGCGGCAGGTGAGAGAGGATTGTCCGCGAAGACGGTTTTGTACATATCAGCGGAGAACACAAGCGAGTACATGTAGCCATAGTATCCAGCATCGTATCCGCCACTACAGAGGATCTTTGAGTCATAACAACGGCATGCTCAGCTGCAGGTGACATACGTGATGTGAGCGAAAGTTCCAGGCCCAGCGGTGTATTTCGACCCGCTCTTCACCAGCGAAATAGACTCGCGCATCTCCGACCAAAGTTGGTTGTAGTCCGTATCAACTGATAAAGCAAGATTGTGAGGTTAGAGATTAATCGCTAAGAATTATCTGGGTCTTCGCACCTTTCTTAGTGTGTAGCTCCATGTCGAATTTGCCAAAGAAGAGCTGGCGAAGGAAGTAGAGGCCGGCGTTAACGTATCGACTGTAGAAGTATACGGCATTTAGTCTCCAATCAGCGACTTGGCTCAAGGACAAACCTCTTGATCAATTTGTCAATCAACTCGTCGCTGAGCGGTTCATTGGTTTGGGCGTGTTGAGACATTTTCTTGAGCACCTTCGGCTCCCAGCACCTATTCAAACGTTCGCAGATTAACAAATTGCTCAGAGTGGTGAGGATTAGACCGAATCACCAGTTCTCCAACATCTGGGAGGGAGCTTCGACAAAGTCTCTTGCGACACTATTTCGAAACAATAAACGTAAGCAATGTATATATCATTAAGCTAAGAAATATCGGGCATACCTGGTGCCGTGGAAGCGGCTGAAGGTGACATTACTTAGAAGACCGTGGAAGACGTGTCCCATTTCGTGGAAGAAGGTAACGACATCGTCGTGGCGCATCGTGGCGCGCTTCCCCTCGACTGCAAGAGGAGAAAATCAGTGAGATCGAGGATGTGCAACTGTAGGACTTACCTGGCTTTGCAAGATTGGCTACCATGGCAGTAACCGGGTAGTTTCTCGAGCCATCCTTCTTGTTGAAGCCGCTGATCAAAGGCCATACGGCAGCGTGACCATATTTGGACTCTGGTGTTATGCAAGAGGGTTAAGTTGGAGAGACATCCGCCGATAGCTACTGTCGTTGTCGTACCTCGAGGGAAGAGGTCGAGATACGTGTAGCCCAGGAAGTCGCTCGGACTCTTCGGGTCCTTGTTCCAGACCTGGAAGACCTGGACATCTAGTATGACGAGTCGGTCACTGCTTTAGGGCCAAGTCTGAGGGAGACTGACCAGGATGCCATGTGCCCACGTCTTTGGTAATATCGACGAACGAGACACCGAGGAGATCTTGGTAGATCTCTAGGATTTTCGGGACAACGTAGTCGACGGGGAAATATTCCTTAACCTTGGCTTCATCCAATTCAAGGGTCTAATGATGAAGGTATCGTCAGCTTCTTCACTGCGACTGGCATCGTTGTTCAGTCCATACCTTCTCGACAAACAAGCGATCGTAGTATCGGTAGTCCCAGATGTAGAACTCTACCGACAACGTGTGTCTAAGCAAGCCGACTTGGGGGACGACGGATATGCGAGTGTTACTCACTTCCGTCAGACTTATCGCCTAGTTCCTCCTCTTTCAGTTTCAGCAATGCCTCGCGGTCCTTATCTCCGAGCACTTTCATTTTCGTGACGAGGTTGTCGAGGAACTTGAACGAAAAGAGGGAAGTTAGATACTCATGGTACGTTAAATCTCTGCGTCTGGCGTACCTGCTGGACATTCTTGCTGGACTTGATCATCTTGACTTCAACGATATAGTCGGCCCAGGTGTCATATCCGAGCTTCTTGGCAATATCCCAGCGCAGATCAATCGCTTTCTTCAGAAGGTCGACGTTTTGGGTAAGTCGGTTTTCGTAGGCCTCGCTCGCGAGTTGACGTGTGGCGGGGTTTGACGCAAATTTGAACTACAAAACAGGATTAGAGCGATTCAACAAGTGTAGAATGTCGCAACAAGAAAAAATCACTGACGATGGGGAAGATATCGGGCGTCTTAAACGTTACAGCGTACTTGTCAGGTTGACCTCCGGCATTGGTTGTCTTGGTGTACCCTGAAATAACGTCTTCTGGGACACCTTTAAGTTCGTCTTGCGTGAAGGAGATGGTGCCCTAAAAGGGTATAGGTTAAATACAGCGATCGCTTACACCAAGAGCGGTAACCAACCTTCTCTTCGTTGAAGTTCTTGCTGAATTCGAGGCATGTTTCAGATAGCTTCTTCTTGGTCTAGAGTTGAAGGTGTCAGAAAGGGTGAAAGGCGGACGAGTGGAATATGCCCGCTCGTACCTCGAGTAACTCCTCCCGATCGGTTTCAGATAGATCGAGACCCGCGCGCTTGCCATCCAAAATCATCTTTTCCATCAAGCGCTCCTCTTCAGGAGCGAGAGTGACTCCTCCGCTGCGAATGTTCTTCTCCGCTCGCTTAAGTGCCTGGAATACGTCCAATCGCATGCTCGACTCGATGCCAAAGTCTCGCAGCAGCTTCTCCGCGTCATTGGAGGCCTCGCGCAGCTTAGCATCGGGCGAAACGTTTTGATAGAAGGCGAGTGGTTCAGTGATGACATCGAATTCGGCGTCGTGAAGGGCAAGTGCTCTGAATACGGAGTCGAAGTTGCACTTGTCCTCAGACAAGGCGGCAATGGTGTCGAGGAACTTGCGGCCGTCGCGAATCACTTGGTTGGTCTTCTCGCGAATCTCTTCTGGCGTATGCTTCCAAGTGAGAGGCTCTTGAGGAGGAGTCAAGTCGATGGTGGCCATTGTTGGGAATGAGACGTGCGATGAGAAGAGTCGCCGGGGGATTGAGAGGTGGGCAGAGTAAGTGGCGGTGAGGACGAGGGATGCGGCGGCGAAGGCTCCTACGCGAAGAGGGGAGATGCGGGGAGAGAGGGAAGGAGCGGACGATGGGGATGATATCGATGGAACGAGTCTTTTTAGGAGAAGAGTCACCATCGAGTCCTCTTCTCAATCGGGGAGGTGCAATGCGCAATGTGGGTGGAAGCTCTGATCAAGTGGTCCAAATTACGACCGCGAGCACGCGACAATTCCCACAGCACGCCACACACTTCCTGCAGGAAACCTGCAGCACACGCACACCCAGTTTCCGTCATTTTAGCTTTGACATTTAGAATTGTCTTGCAAGCGTCCCAATCAGGCTCACAGAGATTATCAAGTATGTTCAAAGACCAGTTTCCGCCCTCAGATGGTATACTATCAACGATGAATCCACGCCCGTTGAAAAGTGATAGAGCCTTACCGTCTTGCTAAAACCGCTTCCTGGACTCATGCCGAAATGCTGACTTGCGTTCTGGACGAAGTGAAGTTGTTCGGCGTTTCGAATAGGCTCAAGCATGCAACCTATGTTTTACGTGCGGTCCAAAGATTCAGATCGTTCACACTGTGCCGATAGATAGTCTTTTTACTCACTTCCTCCATTGCGAGGGAATTGAACGAGAAGGTTATTGTCATTTGACAATCTCCATACATTCGACAAAGCCAATCCCCGTGGTTCTTTCGTCGACGAAGTTACGAGACATGCATAGCTATCGAAGAAAGTCAGTCAAAGTATCCCATAAACGTATTTCAAGCACGCACAAGGAGAGATTTTCCAGCCACCGGTTACCCTCAAGGTTCGGCCACTGAACACAGATAGCCTTGTCGGACGAAATACCCTATTTTCCGGCGACCAGAAATCCACAATTCAGGGAGATACACGAGGAAGCGGTGACAGAAGTGGCTTACTTCGACATTTACCTCGAAGAGGTCGGCTCCGACGGTGAATGAAACAAGGAGAGCATCTGAAGCCAACATGGACAGCGAAAGACCATGATAAAGACTCTTTTTCTGTGCTGAAAGGTACCATTTTTCCGTCTCGGAATCTCCTAGGACGACAATTCTCCCTCTTTGGGGACCAACAGGGAACGCTGTGGGCGGAAGAGCAGCTGCCGGGTTTGGAACCGGATCTCTGCGCGGTGGAACGTTCACAGCGATCAGAAGATCAGCATTCCCGTTTGAGTGACGGTCCAGGTCGAGTCTTACCCGTGCTCACTCCGAACGTATTGATTGACCAGAGCCGTTCGGATGGCGGCCCAACTACCCTTGGTTTTCGGATCGAGATCTTCATAGAAGACTAATGCCTTTCCCCGGAGCAGAGAAGTTGCATAGAATATGATCCATGGGTCTGAGTGCCAGGTACCCTCCGCTAGGGCCTTCTGATGAACGGATGCGAGGAAACTTTCACATTCCTCTGCACTATCGCCCTTGAACGTATCTAGGCGATTATAAAATGAGACACGCATGACCTGGTGTACGGGAAAGAGGATACATTACTGTTGGCATTCATTTCTCAGTTGACTTGGTGTCGGACTGATGATCGTACTGATTTGTGACACTTGCACACTTAACCTGAATTTGGCGTGAGGACTGTTGATATCTACGCGAAGCGGAGAAGTACTAGTTGCGATCGTTTTGCCCTAAACTATGTATCATGCTCCAGTCCAGCAAAGAAACAAATGCCAAGGGGGTATGTTACAAATGTTTAGATAGTCTATCGCGGATTTGGATTTTGCAGAGCGGGTTTACACTGATGGCAGCATCGTCGCGAGGATGTCGGTGGGTACCAGCCCACAGTTGAACGGGTAATTATCACTAGGTACAGTAGTGAAAGTTCCAATTGGCGCTTGTCATTGACCGGTCTACCTCAAACAGCGGTCTACTTGCCATTTGGAGCTAAGCGGACTTACAGCGGCGGTGCGCTGCGAAGACCGTCAAGGCAAGTAATACGACCAGATTTTGGAAGTACCCGATAAAAGAAGAAGATCGGATTTAGACAGGGTAAATCTCTCCACTCTGAGCAACTGAAG